>JACEIK010009671.1:0-49250 GCA_018107945.1 Datura stramonium | reverse complement strand
AATAATCAACCATTTTCACACAAGTGCACCCTTGACCTTTCTCAACTTTTACAACTTCCACTTTTCCTTCTTTTTCATTTTTCTCACTCCTTTACTCCTTTGGATTTTTTTACTTAAGTGCTTAGGAGTTTTGGATAAAATTCAAGGCTAATGGAAAAAAAGAATTAAGCTTATGTTGCAGCTATCAAAGAATAGGCTTAAGGCTTAATGGGGCTAACTTGGATTAATTATTCAAGGTAGGTAAAGTGAGGGATGACATTTAGGGTCATTCAAAGAAATGCCTAAATCATCTCCTACAATTCACATCCTTCATTTCATTTTATAAACACACCAGACAAGTTCTAGACACTCCACAATAGCACAGATATGTTGCAAACTTTATCAAAGAATAGGCTTAAGGCTTAATGGGGCTAACTTGGATTAATTATTCAAGGTAGGTAAAGTGAGGGATGACATTGTGGGTCATTCAAAGAAATGTCTAAATCATCTCCTACAATTCACATCCTTCATTTCATTTTATAAACACACCAGACAAGTTCTAGACACTCCACAATAGCACAGATACTCAAAAACCTTACACTCATGGCACATGCTCAATTCAAGACACATTCAGACTTTAACTCGTTAATCACAAGAATTCAAAATTAAGCTTCAACTATATTGAGTCAAATTCAAGAGCCTAAGTGTCTCACACAAAGTTATACACTTGCATGCTTCAGCACTAAACATACTTGCATCTTACAACCATGTATAGCACATAACGAGAACATCTAGCCTCAATTAGCTACGTTCAAAACCCAAAACCTATCGACCAATTTTTCTCAAGACGGTTGTTTGGTCGCTCCTGATGACTACACGCAAGTGCACGTGGTCGAACAAGTAGTAAGTGGCTCAAGTGTTGCCATCGATCCCACAGGGACCGACTACTGGCAAAATCACCTCAAGTGTCAATTTATCGTGAACTCTAAAAATGCGTACAACAATGTAAAGAAAAGTTTTTATATTTTGTGATCTAATTTTATACTAAGGCTTAAAACAAATATACAAGTGAGTCTGAACGATGAATGTGAGCATGCTGAGGCTAAAACGAACATGAAAGAAATTCACTATCGATATAAACCGATTTATCTTTTCTCCGGTTGCTAGTCTTAACTTATGCTCTATGGATTAAAACTCTCAGATTAACCCAACTTAAGAATCATGAACCTTCCACCTACATTTCTGTGATAAGAAGAAATTCATGTTCTAGCCATACAAAACCGATTCCACTTGACTAATACGACTTTCAAAGAAGTTTATCCTCAAGGTAAATCAATTCTCAATTTTCCCAAACAAAGAACAGATCATATCCTATTAATTCACAAACTTTCCAGTTTCGTGCTCTCTCGAGTGAAATCGGACTTTTTGATATACAACATTGGCCAGATATCAATGCAGTAAGAACAAGAATTAATAGAACAACCATGGAAGAAAAGATGAAAAACCAAATGATCAACAATTACATTTCAATACAATTGTTCCTAACCTCAGCAAGATGTGAAATTAGCCACTCATTTGTGGATTAAACATCGTTAAATGAGTGTAAACTACAAACAATAGAAATAAAGGAGAAAGGGATAGAGAAAAACCCTAAGAATTTCATCCCTCTCAACCGCCCGTAACCCAATTTCTTGCTCCACCAAGTTAGAATAATTAAAAATGAACCTAAGTGTTCTATTTATACTGGTGAGAATTTTTCCTAGTCAATAGCAACGTGTCACGGAGTGCATCGCGGAGCACTGCCTCCGTGACACGTGCAAACGCGGAGGCTCTCTGGAATTTGGCCGTCTGTAATTGTCCCCAACGTGGCACGATATGCAACGCGGAGCTTGCCTAGCCACAAAGCACCTCACCTCTCACCGGAATGTCAAGATCCATGTACTAAATCCAACGTGCCACGACACGATTGCGGACCTCTTTGGAAATCTCGTACTAAATCTCCGGATGTAATGCATCCGCGACAGGCTATGACACGGCTCCATCGCTGAGCTTCCTTTATTTCTTGCTTCCTCGCCACCTTGCTCTCGAGTCCATCTACGATTCCTCCCAACATGCATCTTAGCTCCATAAAAGTACGTTTTTCCTGCAAAACAACACTAATCATGTTGCTAATATAAATTCACACTTTCCTACAATTTACATGAGAATGTACAAACATTATAGGATAAACAAGGCAAAACTGGATGCATTTGAGATCACTTGGGCATATAAATATGCCCTGGTGATCACCTACTCCCACACTTAAAATCTTGTTCGTCCAACAATAATCTTACACTCATGCACGCACACCCCGTCACGGCTACTTTGGCTCAACAATCCGAGCTACGGTTATACCGATTATTTACATAACAAATCATATCAAGAAAACATGCATAGTATCATCATTGTATATTGACATTAAACATATCAAGACCTCCTAGACATCAAGAATCGACTCTTGATGTCGGCAAACTCATGCAAATTAGCTGACCAAGATATCCGACACGAATTCATTCTTTCGTCAAACATGTGCCCTCACAACACAAGAGAGTTTCCTTTTTAATCACATGAACTGTAAAACATTTCATGCTGGGGCATATACACAATTTCACTTTCCCAAAAGAATTCACATGCATCGTAGTCATGAACCATAAGCTTGCCTCTAGTGTTATTAATTAATATAAGGACGCGTGATGTAAGATCACGTAGGACTTAACGGGTTGTAATGTAAGCTACGGAACTAGTATATACTGGGCTAACCAATAATAGAAACTAGCACCCTTAAGCACTTTTTCAATACATCCCATCAACTTCTGGGCATAAGTTCTTCCTTCCTCCTCCAAATCTTGAAGTCTTTCTTAATTTTTGTCTCCCCACTTCTTTAAGCACACAACACACCAGACTAATCACAAAGATTAGTTATGCACTTTATTTTCTTTAAATCTGGTAAGTGCACCTTTGACTCTTTTTTCTTTCCTTTCATTCCTTAGCTTTTTCCTCTTTATTTTCTTTTCACCATTTCACTCCTTTACACCGGAAAATTATTTTTCTTGGAGCGCTTAAGAGCTTCGGAGTAGATTTACGGACAATGAAAAGAAAGGGTTAAGCTTGGTTTACACCTTTTCGACAAAAGAAAAAATAGGCTAAAGGCTCAATGGACTAACTAGGATTTAACATTCAAGGTGGGTATGAAAGAAAAAACTTTAGGCTAAACAAAGAAACGCCTACCATCCTTTCCTACACTACACTTCCTTCATTTCGTTTCGTACACACAACAGGCAAGTTCTAGACACTTCACAATAGCATGGAATAAATGAGACCATACACTCATTGCACATGCTCAACTCAAGACATATTCACAGACTCTTTAATCAGCTAATTACAAGAATTCAAAATTAAGCCTCAATCACACCGAATCGAATTCTATGGCCTGCTATCTCACATATGTACAAAAGTTTCATGCTTTCATACGAATCACTCAGAATTTTAAACATCATGTACAACACGCAACAAGAATTTTCAGCTATAGAGTAGAAACATGCATGGGATACAACCAAATAAACCAAACATTTAAAGACAAAAGCTACCTTTATCGACTGCATTTCCCTTAAGACGGTCGTCATCCATCCATCATAGGGAACGATCACTATTTATGACTTCTGTCTTAATGGGACTCTTCTCGGTAAAAGAACCGAAAATAACCCGAGAAACCCAATAATAAAAATAATTAACGAATTTTTTTAAAAATATCGATGATTTCGACAAAAACTATTTACACACTGGCTAAAACATTCCACAGCACAATACGTAAGCTTCAAAAAGATATTTACAATCCGGAACATACACACAAAAAGCACAGGGTCACAATTTTTTTTCAAGCACAACAACAGAACATGCATATACATACAAATCAAGACAAAACCCAGCACCACCTAACCACTCCCACCCCAAACTTAAAATCGAACACCGTCCCCAGTGTTCATACAAATAACAAAACACAAAGTGGGTGGTGAAACTCCCTAATCAATCAAAGTATTCCACTTCTTCATTAGGTGCCGCCGCCTCGTCTCCCATGTTTGACCCCCCCGTCGTCCTCCTCCGACTCAACATCGGACTCCTCACGACGTGTCTCCTTATCAGTGGGGAAATCATCATCCACGGGCTCCACAAACGCTGGGCCTACCCGACATAGAGCCCCGGCGCGCCGAAAGGGTAATCTAGGCTGAACTGCCACATCTCATCCTCTGTCACCGGCCTGCCCATGCGCAGCTGGAGCATCTGCATCCCAAACATGCGGTCCATGTACTGATCATCCCGGCATGTCGCTCGGCAAGTGTAAGAACTGGCCCGTGGAGTGGTGTCGGTGCCTTGGTCTTTGTGACGTCCAGCCACGCTCTCCATCTGCGGGATATAGTCCAAAGGCCTCTTCCTCCACATCCAGGCTCCTCAGGAACGTGGTCAGCAAACCGCCAAACCCGTACCTGTGCCCTTGATGCAAGCGGGCTCTCTTCATGGCAGATATAATTACCGCCCGACATTTATCTCCAGCCCTTTCACGTGGCATACACTGTGCATAGCCGCGGATCCTGTGGACATCCGTCATGTGCACCCCGAATCAAGCAGAACACACTATCTTCAGCCAGATCCTGGCTTCCCTGTTCATCTGTGAGTAGGGCAATGTCTGATGGCAGGCCCTCTCCTTATGCCTCGGCCTCCAGCGTGTTGTCGAATGGGCCCACACAATGTGCCTCGATATCCGCATATGGTGGAGGATATTCAGTCGTTTGAGTATGGGCATCACCAAGGCCCCCAATATGGCATTCAGGTGATGAGGCTCAAGGGTGAAATCTGGCCCTTATTTTGATGGTGTGATCGCGGAGCGTCAGGTTCCAATTTGCATAGAACTCCGACCGCGCATTGCACTCCTTGGGCTCTTCAAAGATGAAGCGCACCGGCAAAGTTGTCAACTGTACAATGCGGGGAACTCCCCGTAATAATGGTTCCTATGTGCTCCTTAGGGAAGTACTTGTTCTCCTTGTGCTTTGTGTACCATTTCTTCCTCCCTTCCTTCTGTCACCCATCGGGTCTCAGACATGGCGTTGGCCGCGTGAAACCGCTGGGTGCCGCCGGGATTGTCGCTCCCAGCCTAACTTTCTTTCTACCGGCGCCCGACATAGATGCGCCCTTTCCTTTGTCTTGCCTGCTTGCCATTGTTCCTGTCAAATAAAGCAGACAGTCCCAATGTCAGTCAAATTGTGGCTCAGCTTCGACTAAGGTTGGGTTAGCTAGGCCACCCCACACTTAGTCTTTAGCCATAATTTCAAAGATCACAACAAGAACAAATTTATTTCTAATTTAAATAAACAAAACAAAAACAAAAAAAAAAAACAAACAAATGCCTTTGTGCATCTGGGTAAAGAATTCGACGGTGTAAGTTCTTTTGTACTACTCGTGACATCGTACAACTAATCACACATTACCATCGACATCACAATTTTTATACAAAGCACTTAGCAAGGAAAAGAAAAATTGAAACTATTTATCTACACAAACCTATGTAATTCACTAATATCTGTGCACTGACAATTTCATGCAATTTCAACAACTTTATTCCCCAAAAATTTATCGCGCCTTGACATCATAACGTTGCACAACACAATTCAATTTCACCCAACATGCACAAACCAATAATTTTTCACATTTCAAAGTCAATTTAACTTCTTCCTATTCACCTACCAACCCTAGCTAGCACTTTCGCAAAAATTCAATCCAACATGTATTTATCGCATTCATATCATCACAACGATACATGAACATCACCAACAATAACTTAGATGAATTTAAGCTCAATTTCTACTTGGGGCAAGGTTTACTCACCTCTCATGCTCAAAATCGACAAAATTTGACAAGAATTGAGGTTGAGTTCAAGAACATACCTTTAATCCGATGATATCGAAGAAAAGTTGAAGAAATTTCGATCTTAGGTCCGTGTCACATTGAGAAATGAGGTTTTCGGGGTTTGTCGAGGAGGGGAATGGGAAATGGGAAAAATGAGCGATTTTTAGTGTTAAAAGGGGATTTTCATGCGGGTCACCCGGTGACCCGGGTGTGACCCGACGATGACAGCACTCAACGTGCTGCCGGAGGGTAACGCTGAGTACCCTCCGTGACACGGAGCCATCGCGTCAGCATTCTGGAATACCCCTAAAAATTCCGGAATAGCTTCAACGTGTCACGGAGGGATTAACGCGGAGGTCCTCCTCCTAGATGGAGCCAACGCCAGGCTCACCGCTTCCACCTTAAAATTTTTTTTACCTCGATTTTTCCTTTGCGATTCTTTGTATTTTTGCCCTCCATTCAACCTGAAATTTATCTTATAACAAGAAATTGGTTAGAATTGGCAGGTTTGAAAAAAAACAACACAATATTTTATTTTTATATTTACACATTTTTTTTTCTTTGTTTTTTTTTTACAATTTATAATACAAATAAATTCACAAGAGAGGCTCCCGTGCAGCGCCTGGTTTACCGTCGCGGCTCGACGTCCTTTTTGCGCCTATTCCGTCCCTAAGGTGACGGACGTCTTCTCACGATTTCCATCCTCACCCAAATAGTGCTTACACCGTTGCCCATTTACTGCAGAACGCGGCACTTCGTCTATCCCGCCACAACTCCACTGCCCCATGCGGGGTCATCCTTACTACCTCAAACGTCCTGACCATTTGGACCGCAACTTCCCTGGGAATAGCTTTAACCTTGAATTGAAGAGCAGCACTTTCTGCCCCGCTCGAAAAATACGATGCACCACATGCTTATCGTGCCACATTTTTGTTTTCTCTTGTAATACTTATAACCTTTCATAAGCATGCCAACGAAACTCTTCGAGTTCGCTGAGCTGCATCAGCCTCTTCTGCCCAAGCTAGCTCCAGTCCATGTTCAATTTCACAAAACTGTAGAAGTTCTATGCTCTAGTTCCGCCGGCAGATGACAGCTTTCCATAGACCAATCGGTATGGAGAAGTTCTAATTGGTGTCTTGTAAGCAGTTCTGCGGTGCTCACAACGCATTGTCAAGTTTTCTTGACCAATCACCGCTACAGTATTCACTCAAGCTCGAGAATCTCGCTCACTTCTATTCGACACCTCCACTTGCCCACTAGTTTGGGGATGATAAGCTGTTGCCACCTTGTGGCGCACCCCATACTTAGCCAGCATCTTCCTGAAGCGTGCATTGACAAAATGAGCTCCTCCATCACCGATAATGGCTCTAAGTTGTCGAACCTTGTGAAAATGTGTTTTTTCACAAATTTTGTTACTACCTTGTTGTCATTCCTGGGGCAAGCTATTGCTTCCACCCACTTTGATACATAATCAAATACCAAGATGTAACGATTACTAAAACGACGGTTGAATGGGCCCATGGAAGTCTGTCTCCATACATCAGAAGTCTCTACTTCGAGTACATCGCAGCCGCATCTCTTGCTCTCCTACCACCAGCCCGTCCTTTGACATCTATCGCACATTTTGACATATGCCATAGAGCTCCAACAAGGTAGGCCAAAAGAACCCCGACTCTGGTAGTACCTGTGTGCTGTCCTCTCGCCTCCGTGGTGCTCCTCTCCATAATGAGGAGTGACAACTCCTCAAAACCTCTGAATCTGGATCTCCGATGCATCTCTAACCTGATCTCGTCCTAAGTAAACAAATATGGTCATTCCAAATGAAATGCCGATAATCATGCCGCAATTTTTTTGCTAAGCCGTGGCCTCTGGGTGGATAGACTCCACTCACCAACAAGTTCACTCATGTCTGCATACCAAGGAACCTCAGCCTATCCTACTGCCAAGAGCTGCTCATCTGATCCTCTTTGATATTGTCACCTTCCTTCACGTGCGATCGACTTTCCAATCGCGATAGGTGATCTAGCACTTGATTCTCGCTCCCCTTTCTGTCCTTTATTTCTAAGTCAAACTCTTGCAACAACAAAATCCATCTGATCAACTCCGGGCTTTGCATCCTTTTTGTTAAATAGATACCGACTCGCTGCATGATCGGTATACACCACTACCGCGAACCCACCAAATAGGACCTGAATTTATCAAAGCAACACCAAAAGTTGGCATCTCCTTCTCAAGTGACTGTATAATTACTTTGGCAATGTTCAATGTTTTGCTTGTATAATGAATAGAGTGAAAGATTTTATTCTCCGCTGCCCCAGTACAGCTCCTACAACCACATCGCTTGAACTACCATCGCTCAAATGGTTGTTCCTAACCGAGAAACAAGGACGGGTGCTTTTATCAATCTCTGCTTCAACTCCTCGAATGCTTTGACGCACTCATCATTGAAATCAAACTTCACCTCCTTTTCTAGTAATCTGCATAATGGTCTAGAAATCTTAAGGTTGTTGATGAACCGTCCTACCCTACATGCCCGAGAAACCGCAACACCCTTTACCGACAGTGGTGGTGAGATTTTCAATCACTTCGATCTTAGCACGATCGACCTCCAATCCCTTGCATGACACCCTATGGCCAAGGACAATACCCTATTTGACTAAGAAATGACACTTCTCCCAATTGAGTACAAGGTTGAATTCACAGCTGAGCTAACACCCTTCAAGATTCTGCAAACAAGTAGCAAACGACTATCAAAATTTGAAATCATCCATATAAATACCTCGACGAAATCCTCCACCATGTCTTGAAAGATCGCTATCATGCATTTTTGGAATGTGGCGGGTGCATTGCTTAAACCAAATGGCATCCGCCTAAAAGCATATGTCCCATACGGACATGTGAAAGTAGTCTTCCCGATTCGCGTGCTATGGCTATATGATTATAGCCAGAGTACCATCAAGAAACACAGGTCTCCTGTCAGCCAACCTGTCTAATATTTGATCAATGAATGGGATAGAATAGTGATCTTTCCTTGTGGCTTCATTGAGCTTTCTGTAGTCCATGCAAATCCGCCAACCTATGACGGTTCGTGTGGGAATCAGCTCATTTTTTTCATTGGTGACCACAGTCATCCCTCCTTTTTTTTGGGACGCACCTAACGGGCCGACCCATTCACCGCCCAAATTGACAGACCACACCAAAGATCGAGCTATTTAATTATTTCTTCTCGACCACATCCTTCATTGCTGGATTTAACCTTCGCTGGGGCTGAACAGTTGGCTTTTCTTCTGTCTCTGTAAAAATTCTGTGTGTGCAAAAAGCTGATTAATACCTGAATGTCGACATTTTCCAGCCCATTGCTTTCTTCCTTCTCTTTTCCGAGAACCGCCATCGCTCTCTTCTTTTTCCCGTGCCTCTCATGCACTCGATGAAATGATGACCGGCAAAGCATCAATCTTTCCCCCAAAAGACATATTTTAAATGAGGAGGTAATGCTTTTAATTCCAGCTTTGGTGCTTCTTCAATAGATGGTTTCGGCAAAAGGTTCCAGAGACCTCTTTAACGGCTGAAATTCTGCTTCCCAGGGATAGCTTTTGTGGCTCATTCAACACTTGTACCACCTCATATATCTTCTATCTCCGAAATGAGCGGAGTTCATCAACGCTCATTCCACTGGGTCTTGCGATTCAACAATCTGACAAATTCCTGCTCGATCAAGCGCAATTGATTGCTGAAAGTTCCTCATGCATTGCCGGAAGCTCATGGCTTTATCTATATCAAATACCTCATCCTTGCCATTTGCTCCGCATAGTTAGCCGCCCGGGCAAAATTTCCACATCATTTAACGCTT
The DNA here is from genome assembly GCA_018107945.1 of Datura stramonium. Lineage (NCBI taxonomy): Eukaryota > Viridiplantae > Streptophyta > Magnoliopsida > Solanales > Solanaceae > Datura > Datura stramonium. Next base: position 39,484 of record JACEIK010009671.1, on the reverse strand, counting down.
TCCCAGTAGCCAAGAAGGGACGTCCTGTAAATAAATGGGACTTCCGCATCTGGCCTGGAAGTCCAGCACAATGAAAACTTACCGGGAAGATCAGGAGCCAACTTGCACCAGCACGTCCTCCACAATACTATCTGCTCTTGCCAAGGAACGATCCGCGAGCCGCAAGATCACCGTTGTTCGTCTAGGACTCCCTATCCCCAACTTCTTGAATACCGAGGTCGGCATCAAGTTAATGCTCGCTCCCAAATCACATAATCCGCGAGTTGGATACTTTTCCCAATTGTCAATTGAATTGTAAAGCTCCCAGGGTCTTTGAGCTTTGTAGGGCAAGAGGTTCGTATCCGAGAAGTGCACTCTCCGTAAGAGCCACCGTGGCATACTCAGTCAACCTGCTTTTGTTCGCCACGATGTCCTTTATGTACTTTGTGTACTTCGGCACTCCCTGCAAAACATCAACAAGAGGTAAGTTAATATGTACCTGTTTAAGCAATTCCATGAACTTTGAAACACGCTCCTTTTGTGTTTCTTTAATCGTTGAGGGAACGGGGGTGGAGGCTTTCTGGTCTGGCATCCTTTTCTTCCTCTCATCACTTTGCCCTCTCCGTTTCTCGCTGCCCTGACTGTTGAGAGGTGGTCTTCTGGTTCCACCTCCTTAAGCCGCAAAACCACCTCTTGTGGTCACCGCAGATTCACCTGCTTGGGGTTGGGGTCTGTGTCGCTGAGAAGTCCTCCTCTAGGCCTGGTGTTTTGGGCTCCAGCAAACTGCCCAAACTGATACCCGTGCCTTGGTAGCTAATCGATTATTTTGACCTCGGTCACACCTATAACATAGTCACTCGAATTGAGCTTGGTTAGCTATCATCGCCTTGAACATCTCCTCAACGTCGGGTGATGGTGGTGGAGGAGGGGCATTGTTGTTTCTGTACTGAGACTGATAGTTCTGCCGCCCTCCTTGATTTCTTTGCACCCCGACTCAAACTCGCCCGATGGTTGTTGCTACCCCAAGAGAAATTCGGGTGGATCTCTCCGCTTAGGAATTGTAGTTGTTACCATACCGTTGGTGATTATTCCTTGTGCATTAAGCCATAAAGTTCACCGAGTCAAGATTTGCCCACAACACTCAGCTGAGTGTTCATTACTCTGCACACTCCCACACCAAAACTGCCGCACCGCATTCACTGGGCTTTGAGACGATTCATGCTCATGTTGCCGAAGTGGGGTGTTGAGTTGATTTCGCAAGGCGCCTAACTGCAGCGATAGCTGTAAAACCTCTTCCACTTAAGACTCCAGCTGCTTTCTCTGCTCCTCCTTGAAGAGTCCGTGATTCCACTGGAATTTCAAGTGAAATACGATTCAAAAAGTATACAGCCTAATAAGTCTTTTCTAATGCTTTGTCCCCCACTGGCAGAGTCCAAGAAGATTTTTGTGTGGGGTTCCAAACATTCTATAAAAGTGTGCACCAGCACACATCATTTGGATTGGTGGTGATGAGGACAATCCCAACACGATTTGAATCTTCTCCCAAGCTTCGATACGGCATTCTCTCTTCTTTGTTTAAAACTTAGAATTTGACTTCTAAGTCTTGCTGTTTCAATGTATTAAGGAAAGAACCGGATTAAGAATTTCTTTGCAAGATCATCCCATGAGGTTATAGAATTCGGTGGCTAAGCTTTCAACCACCTTTTGTCTTCTCCTAAAAGTGAAAATGGGAACAATGTGGTTCGACATAATCTGTTGACACTCCAGCGGGGATGTAAGTGTCACTTATCTCCAAAAATTTTGAAGATGTTGTTGTGGATCCTCCTGAGGGAGACCCGTGAACTGCCCGCTTGTGTGCAGCAATTGCACCATGTTCTGTTTAAGCTCGAAACCCTCCCTCCTTGGCTAAGGTTTGCGAATGCTAGACGTGCATTGCTAGCATGTGGGATTGCCACATCGCGAACCGGCCTAGCTATTTCTGCACTAACACGCCCGCACAAGTGGTGGATTCATGGTTGCTCCAGGATTGTTTGTCTGAGCAAGTGCAGTTTTCTCTCTAGAGCTTCTCTCCGTTGGCGATGGAATTGTCTTTCCAGCTCTAAGGATGGATCCACCAGCTCTTTGTCCTTGCTGTTCAACAGAATTGTTATCTGCAAAATACGATTTTAAGACCAAGTTGTCAACACTAAAATAAAGAAATAGCAAACTAACATTTTAAGAAAGAATATAAATTGCCAATTGCCAGTCCTCGGCAACGGCGCCAAAAACTTGTTCGGCTGTCTGGATGACTACACGCAAGTGCACGGGTCGAACAAGTAGTGCGGCTCGTAAGCTGCTATCGATCCCACAGTGGACTGGACTAGAAAAATCACTTCAAGTGTCAATTTACTGTAACTCTAAAAATGCAGACAACAATGTTAAGTAGAAAAGTTTTTATATTTTGTGATCTAATTTTATACTAAGGCTTAAAACAAATATACAAGTGAGTCTGAACATTATAATGTGAGCATGTTTCGGTGTTAAACGAACATGTAAAGAAATTAATTATCGATATAAACTGGTTTATCTTTCTCCGGTTGCTAGTCGGAACTTATGCCTATGGATTAAAACTCGTATTTAACCCAACTAAGAATCATGAACCTTCCGACTTAAGCATTTCTGTGATAAGAAGAAATTCATGTTCTAGCCATACAAAACCGATTCCACACTTGACTAATACGACTTCTCGTATATTTCTATCCTGAAGGTAAATCAATTCTCAATTTTCCAAACTAAGAAGGATCATATCCTATTAATTACAACTTTCCAGTTTCGTGCTCTTCGAGTGAAACTGACTTTTTAGATATACATTAACATTGGCCAGATATCAATGCAGTAAGAACAAGAATTAATAGAACAACCATGGAAGAAAAGATGAAAAACCAAAATGATCAACAATTACATTTCAATACAATTGTTCCTAACCTCAGCAAGATGTGAAATTAGCCACTCATTTGTGGATTAAACATCGTTAAATGAGTGTAAATCATACAAACAATAGAAAGAAAGGAGAAAGTGGATAGAGAAAACCCTAAGAATTTCGGCCTCAACCGCTCGTAACTCAATACGTTCTGCTCCACCAAGTCAGAATAATTAAAAATGAACCTAAGTGTTCTATTTATACTGGTGAGAATTTTACCGGAATAACAAGCAACGTGTCACGGAGTGCATCGTGAGCACTGCCTCCGTGACACAGTGCAAACGCGGAGGTTTCTAATGGTCGTCCGTAATTGTCCCTAACGTGGCACGGCATGCAACGTGCAGCTTGCCTCGCTGCGTGCCACGGCGCGAACGCACCTTCACTGGAATGTCGAGATCCATGTAATTAAATCCAACGTGCCACGGCACGATCGCTGCACTCTGGAAATCCTTGCAATTAAATCTCCCGGACAGAATGCATCCGCGATGGCAGCGTGACACGGCTCCATCGCTGAGCCTCTTTATTTTTTTGCTTCCCTCGGCCAATTCCTTGCTCGCTCTCGAGTCCATCTCCGATTCCTCCCAACATGCATCTTAGCTCCATAAAAAGTACGTTTATCCTGCAAAACAACACTAATCATGTTGGTTAGTATAAATTCACACTTTCCTACAATTTACATGAGAATGTACAAACATTATTTGATAAACAAGGCAAAACCGATGCATTTGAGTATCACTTGGGCATATAAATATGCCCTCTAGATCAACGGTCGTCATCCATCCATCATCGGAAACAGTCCCTACTGCTATGAGTAAAAACATTATATACAGACAAAGAAAAGAATTTTTTTTTTGGCCCTTCGGTTCAAGGACCCCGTCGGAAAAGAACCAAAAGAAAACCAACGGTGATAAACCATGTTTGACTCACAATTTTTTTATTCAAATTTCTCACAATTTCTGACAAGCATTACATTCACCAAAAATCGTTAAGCTAATAAAATTTTTGAAATTTCCTCACCCTACACTTAATTCATGCTATGTCCTCATAGCATCAAATTAAAATTTAAAGGATGAGAAATACCCCTAAGCCTCTATGCCGAGCTAAAAGCATACTTTTCTTCAAGTTCTCAGGTGGAGTTTGACCACACTTCTTCTTATTCCATGCTTTAGCTTCATCCTTCTCGGTACTTCAGGCTTCCTTCCATCTGTGCTTAACTTTCCCCACCAAAAACACAAACACAATGAAACAACACAATACACAAAATCGTACCAACAAATTGTACCGGGTACCTCGGGGCGTTCTCCAAGCAGCGTCTAATTTTACGTCGCGGCACGACGTGGACTGTCCTGTTCAGGACATCCATACCTGGGTTCTCTTTCGAGAACCAACTCTCTATTTTGATGTTTAGAGGAAACAACAACCTCCACTTTGTTCCTCTCTTCCTCCAACATCTTCTCAAATTGGAAGCCCTTTATCAGATTCGGTCTGAACACTTGCCGGCTGTTTTTGGCCATGCACCTTGGAATCCTCCACCCCACACTCATCCCCGACAATACAATAACCTGACAAAGATTTCTGTAGTGTGCGGATGGGTTCATTTCTTGGTAAACGCTAAGAGTTGTTCATCATCCTCGACCCTCATTTTCAGGGGGTCCCTGCTCAAAATCAATCACCGTTTCCTCCGGTGGCCAAGAATGGCCGTCCAAGATTAAGTGTACCTGGTCATCAACCTGAAAATCTAATACACTAAAATCAAAGGTGTATAATAAACTTACCTTAATTTTGATGAGAAGGTCCTCTATTATTCCATCGTGTCACTCGTGGATCGTCACTCAGCAGCAAACATCAACCTCGTTGGCCTCGGTTTCCAACCACAGGGTGTTGAATAAGATAGTAATAGATTAACTGCTTCTCCTAAATCACACAAAGCTCGTAGAATTTTAGCTTTACCAATTTGTATGGGGAAGGTAAAACTCCCCGGGTCTTTGAGCTTCGAATCTTGCCTAATACTCAAAGGACTGACTACTACCAGTGCTACAGTCTGGACGTCCACCAACCTAACTTTATTCGCCATCACGTCCTTCAAGTATTTAGCATACTTGGTCATTCACTGCAAAACATCAATAAGAGGTAATTTATGTGGAAGTTCTTTAAACTTTCAAAAGAACTTTTTGAAACATTCCTCCCTCCTTGCTCTTTCGAATTTCAGAGGGAATGGTGGTGGTGGTCTTTGTGCTGGCTGCAATAAAGATTGTGCATTTTGTTGCCCAGCACTCTGGTTATCTCCCATGTTGATGGATGGTCCTGGTTCAACTCAACTCCGCCGCACCTCATTTCTTAGCTTTAGGCACCGCACGCCTACTTGCTTTCCACTTCTAAGGCCGATGGCATTGACCGCTGGAAGTTAGGATCTGTGTCTCTTGGTAATTCCCCCTGCAATCTCATGTTTTGAGCAACTGCTATCTGACCTACTTGTTTTTCAAGATTGTTGGGTGGCCACTTGTCGAGTCTTCTTAAGTCTCAACTTTCCGATTTTCACTAACCGAGTCCGGGTCTCCATGATTTTCTGCAATGTTTCCTCAATGCTGCTGCTCAATTGCCCATCATTCTGCCTATTCTGCTGATACTGCTGTTGTTGAGGGTGCATATAACTCTTCTTTGGTTTCACCCCAAGAAAATCTGGGTGACCTCAATTTCTCGTTGAGTTGTTCCCAATTCCGATTGTTCTCTGAACATTCCCAATGAAATTGACTAATTCCGAATTGGCTCCACAAGATTCTGTAGTGTGCCCAGTATTACCACAAATTTCTGCACCAACTCGAACTTGCTGAACTGTGACACCTCGACTCGGTGTTGGTTCATACTCGCTTATTAAACTGAGTCATCATTCGATGCTGAACGGTTAGCTTGCTGCCAAGGCATTCATTCCATCTACTTCTAATCAACCCTTGATCTCTTTTCCTGCTCCCTCTCGATGACTCTGCTGTGCCACTCTGGATTTCCTTCTGAGCAATTTCTGTTCAACAAAGTGTACAACTCATCATATGTCTTCCTAAGGCTTGCCCACCCACGTAGTCTAGTACATTTTTGTGTGTGGGTCTAGAAATTCTACAAAGGTATGGGCCAGCACTTCATTTGATTGCTGGTATTGGTGTGACATTCTCTAAATAATGACTTGAATCTTTTCCTTAAGCTGCCATAAGTTCTCATCAGGCTTTCTGCTTGAAACTGAGTATTTCACTTTTAATCTTGCGCCTTGCTCGAAGGAACGACCCGATGAGGAACTTAGCCAAATCATTCCTTGAAGTTATGGAGTTCGGTGGCTCACTCTTCAACCACTTTTTTTTGCCTCTCCCAACAATGAGAATGGGAAGAGGGTCAATCAGACATAATCCGTTGACATGCAGGCCAGGGGACAAACATGTCACTAATCTCTAGAAAGCTCAGAAGTGCTGCCGTTGGTCCTATGTGCCATTCAATGAATTGACCACTAGAATGTAACAGCTACACCATGTTCTATTTAAGTCAAAGTTTCCTGTGCTTCGGTTTACGGATACTAGAGGTCACATTTATCGCTTGTGGGATTGCCACCTCGGGAATCGGGTCTAGCTGCCATTGCTTCCGATGACAAATTTGCTTGTCCCGCGGGTGGTTGTTGTTGTACCTTTTCTTAAAGTCTCTTCAACTTTTTCTCTAGAGCTACTCTTCACAAATGGATTTGGATGCTCTGTTCAAGCAACGGTTCCACAAGCTCTCTATTTTTAGCTACCAAGTAGGGACAACTCGTCACCTGCAATAAGTCAGACTAAGACCAAGTTTCTCAACACTTAAGAAAATTTTAAAAATCACACAAAAACAAATAAAATATCAAAACTGCACCGAGTCCCCGGCAACGGCGCGCAAAGCTTGTCTGTAGCCCTCACCGCGCATACCGACAGCGTGATGTGGCCGTGCAAGTAATATAGTGGCTATTTTTAAGAATCGTCGAACCTATAGGGATCGGACTCATTCCGCTTCAAATATCTAGTTCGAGGTGATATTAAATACCGAAAATGTTAATTATAGAAGCTTTGATGGAGTATTTAATTAAGTCTAATTGTGGTCAATGAAATATTGTGAATTCACCCTAGGAGTAACATAGAGTTAAAACCGATAATCATGTGTTATTACGACTGCAATGGATCAAGTATGAAACTATCAATTTTCGTCTCACATAATTAGGAATTGCATGTTCAAGGCCTTTCGAGCTCCTAAACACAACAAACTAGCCTCACTGCATCATTGTGAGCGCGAGGATGCTAATTCTAGTTCGGTGGGTAATTAATTACGTGGATGTGGTTTATGTGAAATGAGTAGGGACTCGTGCACCTAATCATTTAACTCAACTTAGCCTCACAACTACTTCTTTGAGGGGTGATGATAATTCTAAGTCGGTCTCTAAATAATCCCGTTTTTCAACCAAGCAAGGCATTAGGTATAGTTCTATCCTAACACAAATTATACCGAGATACAATCATGCTCATTACATTCTCATGTTCTGACTTAAGTAATGCCTTCCCAAGAATATGCCTAAGTTAACGTGTATGTTTTCATGGTGATCAATCATATAAACAACCAATAATCCAGAATGCAAGACAAAACAACAATCAATAACTTAATTCCAACACAAATTCATAAAACACAATCATAATTCATGGCTTCAACCCTAGAGGAAGGGTTCTATCCATTCATGTTCGTAAAACTACAAGAAACTACAACTAAATTAACATACTTACAACAATTTGTAGAAGAGAAGGAATTTGACAAACCCTAGCTGAGTTCTCCCACTTCTCCTTGACCTAGGTGGTTTTCCAGAATAAAATCGTGACAAAATGATTTTAGAGCTAATATGGACCTATTTATAGTAAATGAGAAACGTTCACAATTTAGCCTATCATGGAATGGCTCCGTATCACTTGAGAATGTATCGCGGAGCACCGCCTCCGTGACACGGAGGTAACGTGGAGGCTCTCTGGAAATTGCCTTCGGATGCCAACATGCTGAGGGTCACTGCGCTGCCGGCGTGACACGCGCTCATGCAGCGTTGGGCTGCTGCTGGCGTGCAGCTGGCCTGGCGTGGCACGACGCTGGGCACGGCACGACAGAGTGGCACGCCGGCTCGGAGCGCGCTCTGCCAAGGCATGCTCCTTGCCAAATTGCTCCCGACTCCATTCCTTATTTCACCATCTTATGAATTAGTCCCTCAAATTCATTAAAACATGCAAAACAAGGACTAATCATGTTGGTTAGTACATATCTTCACATTTATATAAAATCACATGAAAATGTATATAATTAATTAACTAAACAAGACTAAATTAAGATAAAGCTTCACTCGGGCATGCTATTTTAGCCCGAGATCACCTGTCAACTATCACCCAGATTGAGTCATCTCGACGCCTAATGCGGGGTAATCCTGCTACAAGATCCATATTTATCGTCTCCCACTTCCATAGAGGAACAACTATACCTTGAGTCAAACCCACCTGCTTCGGTGTTCCGCTTTTACCCCGGCGCTTGGAACACTCAGCCAAATTCTACTATCCCCTTTTTTATTCCCGGCCACTAGTAAATTCCTTTTATATCATGGCACATGTTCGTCAAACTTGGGTGGAGAGAATAATGGGCATAATACCTCAGCCACACTTTGTCAAGGGCCTCCGCAACGCTGAACACAAAGGAGACTCTTTATATCTCCACACTCCATCCTCGCTATCTGAAAATCGTCATCTTTCCCGTCGAACTCGCTTTCGAGCCGAACCAGGCTAGGGGATCTTTGTACTGCCGTTCCTTTACTTCCACAACTAAAGGCGACATTGTGGTACTTTGTATTACCGCTCTGTTTCCTATTTCTTCTTACATGAACGCTAGATCAAGTAGTCGATGCAACTTCGGCCAATTCCCACGCCCGGCTGCAAGTATGATAACCTCCCCATAGATTCACGCCTGAGGGCATCTGCTACTACGTTGGCCCTTCCTGGGTGATAAAATATTCACTTCATAGTCTTCAACAATTCTAACCAGCGACACTGCCGCAAATTCAACTCCCCCGGAAGCTCGCCTCATGCCTGGGCCCACCGAAATTTGCTGCCTTCGTGTCAGTTTAGTTAGAGTGTTTCCCTAAGGTGGAAAATCCTTCCACAAATCTTCGTACCTGGCTGATCCTAGGAAACTGTGTACCCCGGTCGGAGGGTGGTTCTGGCCATGTTTTCACTACTTTTATTTTCTGTATCTACCTGTGTACCAGCCTCCGACACGATGTGATCCAAAGGATACCGAAATTCACCCAGAATTCACATTTAGGGAAGTTGGCAAGTAACTTACGGATCATACTGGTTTATTATAATCGAAAACTAACAAGTAATCTATTTGTATAGCTAGAGCTTATCTGCCTTCAAGCCGCATGCTAATGCTACTCGCTGTTGGAATAATCTGTAAGGACTGTCTCGTACACCATGTGCACGCATCTGATCAGAGGATCCCGATAGCATCATGATCTCTACACCGCTCCGAATAACCGAATAACTAGACCGAATGACCCGAATGCGGGAAGTAATCTAACTATGCTCTAAATGTCCTACTCGGGCATCTGCAGCTCATGCATAATCGAGGAGTTGTGACGCTAACTGTTTTGTTATTCTAATTGACAACTGTAGAATCGGGCTTAGTCGTACTTACCCTCAGCTGTAATTGGTCTCCTCGGATGTTCACAGAGAACCTATTGGTGTCTTAGTAGACACCGTGCTAGTAAGAGTAATTACTGATTCCTTATTCCTTGTTCGTATCCACTCGGATCTATGCTGCTGTTCTGGAGAAATTCTCGGTCTTAAGGAGTACCGTAAAGACTGACCTTTTCTAGACTCAGATTGAATATCTTATGAGAACCGCATCAACTGGCCACCGCTACTAATGTGGACCCTTCTTGGAGTAGCTATGGGTTTGTCCGGATCAGACGGCTGGCTGACTTGCGAGGTGTCCTACATGATAACTGCTAAGTTGACTAAGGTTGACTCTCACCTACAAGGCTGGAAAAACGATACGACCATGATGAGCCCGGGCATGACGGGTCGTGCAAGTAATATAGTGGCTCTTTTTAAGAACCGGATTGTCGAACCCACAGGGACTGGACCCATTCCTCTAACTACCCATTTCTAGTGTGAGCTTAAATATCTAAAGTGTTATGATAGACATTTTCGATTTAGATAAATTAAGTCTAAGTTTGGGTCAACGAAATATTCTCTGAAAGTGCTCTAGAGCAACATAGAGTTAAAAACCGATAATCATGCGATAATACGATTTGCAATGGAATAAGATGGGACTATCAATTGTTATTATTATAATTAGAATTGCATGTTCATGGTCTTTCGAGCTCTTAAACACGATAATCTAGCCTCACTGCAGCATTGTGAGCGAGGAGTTTAATTTTCTAGTCGCGGCAATCAATTATGTTGTGGTTTACGGGAAACGATTAGGGACTTTCGTGCGTCTAACCATTTAACTTTAACTTAGCCTCACAACTACTTTCTTGAGGGTGATGTGACATCCCAAGTTGGTCTTTCATAACCCCCCTGTGTCAACCAAGCAAGGTGTTAGGTATATTTCTATCCAAACACGGAACCTCTCCCGAGATTACTTCATGCTCCCCACATTCTCATGTCCCGACCTAGGTAATGCTCTCTCAAGATATTTCCTAAGCTAACAAATATACTTTTATGGTGATCAATCATTAAAACAACCAACAAATCAGGAATGCAAGACCTAAAATAACAATCAATAACTCAATTCCAAAACAACATCATAGAATTACAATCATAATTCATGTCTTCAACTCCTAGAGGAAGGGTTCTTGCCATGCATGTTCGTAAAACTACTTTACACTACTATTAATCTACCCTAAACTACATTTACATGAGATTGGTAGATGAGAAGGAATTTGATAAACCCTAGCTGAGTTCTCCCACTTCTCCCTTCAATTCTATGCAGTTTTCCAAAATAAAATCGTGGACTAAAATGGAATTAGGAGCTAAGGGTCCTATTTATAGTAAATGGAAAACGTGCTTAATTTGGCCTGTCGTGCAACGGCTCCGTGCTCTGAGTGTATCACTGAGCACCGCTCGTGACACGGAGGCATTGCGAAAGCTCCCCGAAATCAACCCGAAAAATCGGCCTTCGGCAGCACCTGCCGCGATGGCACGTGGCACGCTTGCTTGGGCAGCGCGGCTACACACTTGGTCGCGGAGCAACCCTGCCGTGGCACGTTGCCAACGCTGCCAGGCTGTCTTGGGCAGCCTGCCTACCGTGGCATGTTGCCGACGCGCAGGGTGGGCTGTTTTGGGCCTCCTTTGCCGACGTTCGCGTGTTTATTCCGTCTCCAAGCCTCTATCACCAACTCATGGATTAGCTCCTCAAAAGTCATCAAAACCTACAAAACAAAGGCTAATCATGTTGGTTAGCACATATCTTCACATTTATATAAAATCACATGAAAATCTATAAGATAACTTAGACAACACGATTAATTTAAGTTATAAAGCGTACACGGCACTATATTTTTTTCCCGTGATCACAACCCCACACTTAAAGCCTTGTTCGTCCTCGAACAACCTTTTACACATCATGCGTATGGAGACTCCCACATAACTAATTTAGCAAGTTAATTCGAGCTACGGCTATAATGATTACGTGGGCATACAAGTTAAAAATAGAACAATCTATGAAATACAACTATGTTGAGACTTAACCTCAAGAATCGACTCTCAAACTTCGCAAACTCATGCAAATCAATCGATTAAGAAATCCCATGAATTTTATCCTTCATTCAACATGTGCCCTCACGGAAAGAGAGTTACCCAATCACACGCAAAAACAATTTTTACATCACAACATGTGTGGGTATATAAAAAAAAAAATTACACTCACTCTCACAAAGAATTCACATGTCATGTCATGACCTATAAGCTTGCCCTAGTATTTTACTTCACTAATTTGAGGATGTATGAATGTAAGATCAAGTAGGACTTGTAGGTTGTAACGCAACTCGTGTACGTGTAGGTACTATTATGGCCAGTAATAGTGACTATCTTTCCTACGCGCTTTTAATCATCACGCCCTCATGGCGAACTTCCCTTCCTTTACTTCACCTTTTATCCTTGATGGTTTTCTTTTTCCTATTTTGTTTCCCTTTTATTTAGGCACTTTTATTCTGTCGTGTTAAGGAGCTCTCTATGAATAATTTTTCATTACTTTGTTTTCTTACTTCCTTAATGATGATCAACCAATTTTTACACAAGTGCACCTTTGTCCTTTCTCAACCTCTACAATTTGCTACTTTTCATTTCTTTTCATTCTCCCTCACCTTTACTCTTTCAGATTTTCTTCCAAGCGCTTAGGAGCTTTGGGTCAAATTCAAGGTTAATGAAAGAAACGGATTAAGCTTATGTTGCGGCTATCAAAGAATAGGCTCAAGGCTCAACGGGCTAACTAGGATTAATTTCTCGAGAGGTAGGTAAACGAGGGATAAAATAGGTTAATTCAAAGAAATGCCTAAATCATCTCCTACACCTACATCCTTCATTTCGCTTCATACACACCAGGCAAGTTCTAGACAATCCACAATAGCATAGAATACTCAAAAACCTTACACTCACCGACATGCTCAATTCAAGACACATTCAGCGTACTCTACTCACTAATCACAAGAATTCAGATTCAGCTTCAATTATTTTGAGTCACATTCAAGAGCCTAAGTGTCTCAAACAAAGTTATAAACTGGCATGCTTCAACACTGAACATACTCTGCATCTACAATCCATGTACAAATACATAACCAGAACATCAAGCATCCATTAGCTACAATTTCAAAAACCCGACATCTATCTACTAATTTCCCTCAAGACGGTCGTCATCCATCCATCTTCGGGAAATGATTCCTAACTATGACTAAACATTATGTACAGACAAAGAAAAAAAAAAAATTTTATTCTTCGGTTCAAAAACCCCCCGTCGGAAAAGAACCGAAAAGAAAACCAACGGGTGATGAATTCATTCTTGACTGAAAACTTTTCAAATTTTTCTCATTTTTTTCACACAAGCATTACATTCACCAACAATTTGTTAGGCACAAAATTTTGAAATTTCATTGAAATTTCCCTCACCCCACACTTAAATCATGCTATGTCCCCATAGCATCAACAATATTTCAAGAGGGTGAGAAATAATTTCAGGTCTTTAGCCTAGCTAGTAGCATGTTTTTCCACCATTTGCACAAGCGGGTGGTCGACCCCACACTTTTCCTCTTCCATGCTTCTTTGCTTCCTCCTCTGAGGGTACCTGTAGACTTCCCCTACCTGTGCCTAGCTTTCCACCAAAAATACAAACAACAATAAATGAAAATAACAAAATCCAAACAAAAATAAAAATTTAAAAATTTGTACCTGAAAATTCTCGTTGCCTCCCAAGCAGCGCCTTATTTTACGCCGTGGCCCGACGTGGACTGCCCTTTTCAGGACATCTCATACCTGGATTCTCTTTCGAGAACCATCTCCTCTTCTTCGCTGTTTAGAGGAAATGTACCTCCACTGCTCCTCCCTTTCTCCAACTTCTTCTCCAATTTAAGTCCTTTTATCAGACTTGGGTTGAACCCTTGATACTGCCTTTTGGCTGTGCACCTGTGGACCTCTCCACCCCACACTCATCCTCTGCCAACACACTAACTTGACAAAGGTTTCTGTAGTGTGCGGATGGGTTTATTTCTTGGTAGACACGGAAGATTTCTTCTTTCATCCCTCGACCCTCATTTTCAGGGTCCCTTCTTTTAAATCAATCACCGCTTTCCTCTGGCGGCCAAGAATTGCCGTCCCAAGATTAGGGGTACCTGGTCATCAACCTGAAAATCTAAAATAATAAAATCAGCAAGTATAATAAATTTACCTATTTTGATGAGAAGGTCCTCTATGATTCCATCGGGTGTCACTCGCGACTTGTCAGCCAGCTGCAACATCAACCTTGTCGGTCTCGGTTTCCCAAACCCAGGTGTTGAATAAAGATAGGGCATTAGATTAACCGCTTCCCTAAATCACACAAAGCTCGGATCACTTCAGCTTTACCGCTAATTTGTATGGGGAGGGTAAACCTTTGGGTCTTTGAGCTTGGCATTTTGCTCATCACTCCTGTGACTGCACTTCAGTTAGTGCTGTCTAGACGTCCACCAATCTAACTTTGTTCGCCATCAAATCCTTCAAGTATTTAGCATACTTGGGCATTCCCTGCAAGACATCAATAAGGGAACATTTATGAAGTTCTTTGAAAGTCTCAGAGAACTTTTTGAAACATTCCTCCTCCTTGCTCTTTTTGAATCTCTGAGGGAATGGTGATGGTGGTCTTTGTGCTGGCTGCAATGAAGGTTGCGCATTTTGTTGTCCTGCACCCTGATTTGTTCCATTATCGGTAGATGGTCCTGATCTTAACAACTCCGGTCGCACCTCTCTTCTCAATCCTTAGGCATTGCAGCAAACCTAACTGTCTTCCGCTTCTAAGACTGATGGCATTGATCTGCCGGGGTTAGGATCTGCGTCGCTTGGTAATCCTCTTGTGGCTCCTCATATTTGAGCAGCTGCTATTTGACCCACTTACTTTTCAAGATTTCGGGTGGCTACTAAGCGATTCATTAAGTCTGCTGCCATCCTCGCTGATTTTCTGCTAACCGATTCTCGGGTCTCCATAATTTTCTACAGTGTTTCCTCATGCGGCTGCTACTATGCCCTCAATCTGCCTATTCTGCTGATACTAATGCTGTTGAGGTTGCATAAAATTCTGCTTTTGGTTTCACCCCAAGAAGAATTCTGGGTGGCGCTGCCAATTTCTCGTTGGAGTTGTTTTCGAAATTTCGATTCCTTTGCACATTCCCAACAAAATTGATTGATTCTGGATTGGCTCCACAAGATTCTGCGTTGTGCCCATTATTACCACAAATTTCATACCAACTCGGAGCTTGCTGAACTGCATTAACCTGGGCCTGGTGTTGGTGCATACTCAGTTTATTGAACTGGGAGTCAACATCTGATGTTGAAACAACGCAACCGTGCCGCTGCTGCATTCAAACCCTCTTCTTCTGTCAACCCTGATCATCTTCCTGCCCCTCTTGATGATTCGTTGTGCCACTCTGGATTTCCTTGTGTAATTCTGTTCAACAAAGTGTACAACTCATCATACGTCTTCTCCAAGGCTTGCCCACCTAATGCAGAATCTAACAAGATTTTTGTATGTGGTTCTAATTTTCACAAATGTATGGGCCAACACTTCATTTGATTGCTGATGATGGGGACAGTCTCTCAACAATGACTTGAATCTTTCCCAAGCCATACATAAGTTCTCATCAGGCTTCTGCTTGAAACTGAGTATTTTCACTTCTCAACTTTGCAGCCTTGCCTCGAAGGAAAGAATCTGATAAGGAACTTTCCGGCCAAGTCATCCCATGAAGTAATGGAGTTCGGTGGCTCAGCCTTCAGCCACTTTTTCGCCTCTCCCAACAATGAAAATGGGAAGAGGGTTAAGCGAACATAATCTGTGGACACGCCGGTGGGGACAAACGTGTCACTGATCTCAAGAAAGCTCTGTAGTGCTGCTACTCATGTGCCATTCCAAGAATCGACCACTAGAATGCATCAAATCGCTATCCATGTTCTGTTTAGGCTTAAAGTTCCCTCCAGACTCCGGTTTACGGATACCAGAGGTCACATTCGTCGCTAGTGGGATGGCTACTGGCGATCTGGTCTTGCCGCCATTGCTTCCGATGACAACTGTGTTTTTTGCCCTGCGGGTGGTTGTTGTACCTTTCTTGAAGTCTCCTCAACTTTTTCAGAGCTACCTTTTGCAAATGGATTTGATACCAGGTTCAAGCAACGGTTCCACAAGCTCTCATTTCTAGCCAGCTCGGCAGGACAAATCCGTCACCTGCAACAGACAGACTAAGATCAAGTTTCTCAACACTTAAGGAAAATTTAAAAATCACACAAAAACGAATACGTTATTAAAACTGCTGAGTCCCCGGCAACGGCGCGCAAAGCTTGATGAGCCTGCAAGTGTACGGGTCGTGCAAGTAATATAGTGGCTCTTTTTAAGAACCGACCACGAACCTATTGTGACTGGACCTATTCCTCTAACTACCCATTTCTAGTGTGAGCTTAAATATCTAAAGTGTTGGTGATAGTATTACTTTTCGATTTAGATAAATTAAGCCCAAGCTTGGGTCAATGAAATATTCTGAAAGTGCTCTAGGAGCAACATAGAGTTAAAACCAGATAATCATGCGATAATACGACTTGCAATGGAATAAGCATGGGACTATCAATTGTTATTTCACATAATTAGAATTGCATGTTCATGGTCTTTCGAGCCTCTTAACACGGCAATCTAGCCTCACCGCATTGTGAGCGAGGAGTTTAATTTTCTAGTCGTGAATCATTATGTTGTGGTTTACGGGGAAACGATTAGGGACTTTCGTGCGTCTAACCATTTAACTTTAACTTAGCCTCACAACTACTTTCTTGAGGGTGATGTGACATCCCAAATTGGTCTTTCATAACCCCGCAGGCTAACCAAGCAAGGTGTTAGGTATATTTTTATCCAAACACGGAACCTCTCCTGAGATTACTTCATGCTCCCCACATTCTCATGTCCTGACCTAGGTAATGCCTTCTCAAGCTATTTCCTGCTTAACAAATATGCTTTTATGGTGATCAATCATAAAACAACCAACAAATCGTAATGCAAGACGAAAATAAATAACCACAATCACCCTCCGAAACAACATCATAGAATTACAATCATAATCCATGGCTTCAACCCTAGAGGAAGGGTTTTTCCATTCATGTTCGTAAAACTCTCTACACTACTATTAATCTACTCCTAAACTACATACTACATGAGATTGGTAGATGAGAAGGATTTGATAAACCCTAGCTGAGTTCTCCCACTTCTCCTTCAATTCCCATGTAGTTTCCAGAATAAAATCGTGACTAAAAATGGAATTAGAGCTAAGGGTCCTATTTATAGTAAATGGAAAACGTGCTTAATTTGGCCTGTCGTGGAACGACTCCGTGCTACGGTGTGTATTAAGGAGCACTGCCTCCATGACACGGAGGTACTACGAAAGCTCACTGGAAATCAACCCGAAAATCGGCTCGGCAAAGACCTTTTGCCACATGAAAACGTGGCACGCTGCTTGGGCAGCGCGTTACACACCCTTGTCAGTGGAGCTCCCTGCCGTGGCACATTGCCACCGCGGCAGGGGGTTGCCCTAGCGTGCCTCTGCCTGCTGTGGCACGTTGCCGACGCGCAGGGTGGGGCTGTTTTGGGCCTCCTTCTTGCCGATGTTCGCGTGTTTATCCTGTCTCCAAGCCTCTACTTCACCAACTCATGGATTAGCTCCTCAAAAGTCATCAAAACCTACAAAAACAAAGGCTAATCATGTTGGTTAGCACATATCTTCACATTTATATAAAATCACATGAAAATCTATAAGATAACTTAGACAACACGATTAATTTAAGTTATAAAGCGTATCTAGTACTTATATTTTTCCGTGATCGACCACTTAACATACGGAAGAATTCTGGTGTTGCTAACCTCTAGAGTATGCTTATTCGGTCTCTGTTTCTGGTTCTAGAACATGCGATAATGTTACAGTCTTTAGGGATGCTTCCCTGTTAATGATGGCACCAGCTGGTTGTTAACTGCCTAACGCGCCCGTATAACCCCAACCACTCGATTCAAAGTTACTAACTTCAGAGCTTTGAAGCTCAGATCTTGCCCCTTGTGGCGAAGGGTCCTGCAGTATAATCTGTATATACTTCCTAGAAGCTAATCAGAATCTGTGTGACTGTAACCCCTATTGGCAGCTACTACAGCATATCTGATATTCGTATGTATATATATATATATATATATATATATCAATAAACTATATATACAATCCATACTGAATTTTGTAGTAATACAAAAATTCTCGCATGCTTTACTGAATTTCATACTGCACATGATATATTGCTTCTACAGTTTAATGATATCACCTGTTCTCTCGTACCATTTCATTAGATTTTCGTCCCATTCTGAAAGCAACACACACACACTTTAGCTATGATTCGCTATTTCAAATTTCTACCTTACAATGTGGGTCAACATCCGAACCTTGTGGCCTTACTTGGCATTATATTAAGACCCGTGACTGTCTGTTGGACCTTGTTTCTGTGCCACACTAGATTAGAGGTCTCTAGGTCGGCACCCTCTTACCTATTCCTGAGGAGGACGTACTCCAACATTCTAAACTACAATCTTACTCGTCTCTTAGCCGTTAGTCCGAGGTTTAGTCCTTAATACACGATGTTCTATCAATCTGGAGGTGAATCTGATTTCCTCAAAATCTGGTATTCATGCTCTTCACCCTCATCTTCCTTAAACTGAGCTCTGGGGTTCAAGACACTGTCTTACATTGTTAATAAGGTTACTAGTCAATTTCCAACCTATACTTTCCGACTTGCGGTAGGACCCGTCTTATTCATATAATCTCCCCGTCTTTCGATATCCAACTAAGATTATAACTATTATCTTGCAGACATACCCTACCGTCATTAGCATGCTACGGTGGATTCAGCCTTTTTCTGACTTGAACTTGACTATTACTGGAAGTCCATCACTGACGGATCTCCTACGCCTACTTCGAGTAAGCTAGTATTCTTACTTGCTCTTCGACTTATTACCGTGAGGGTCTGCACAACTTACATAATCATAAGGGCTCCTTACTCTTTCTAACATTTTGTGGAATCAAACCAATCCATCTTAACTTACTGCTTAATGGGGAAACATCACAAATCCTTATGCCCTTGCTATACTGGAATCAAAATTAAGAGGTGGGAATTGTTACACCCCGTAAATTTCCGACATGATGGCCTATTCGCTGGCGTGTTGGTTGCTATATTTGAAAACCATACATGCTAGAAAAGGCCCGGGAAAAGATCGGAAGAGAAAACCTGTCAAACCACTGCGGAAGCTGAGCCGGGTAGAGCCCTCCGCGATGGCAGCGTGTCACGGAGGTGGAGCCCCGCGTTGGAGCCAGGACACGTTGGCCTTAATCGTGCACAAGTATATAAAGCCCCACTTCGGTTTTAATTCATTAAATCATCTAATAATTTCTAGAAACTTGAGAGGAAATGAGAGAGTATGAAGAGGAATATAAATTATCGCCCGATTACGCCGTCAAATCTGTAGTCCAAATCCAAATTAACCTCGCATACCGAGGTATTTAGCAGCAGGAGCATTCCTACGGATTTATTTTCCTGAAATTCGGCCGACAAATCGTCGAGCTACCGAATCCAAGGTAAGTAGAATTGCTCGAAACTTGTGTCAATGTGCTCCTAGCCTTAAAGTGAATACTTCTCCCTTCTGGACTTCCGAGAAATAAAGTAAGCTTTTGACTGTTTTCGATGCTTCCAAGTTTAGGCTATAAATATATCGAAAGTGACGTTTTCTTTCAGAATATTGGTGTATTTGGTACTAATTGACATATATGTGAATGCAGTTGGGAGAAAAAGCTGGAGTACTGATCGAGCTTCGTCCGTTAGTCGGATAACTCGAGGTTAAGGTAAGTAAAGCTAGTTTCTTCGGCAAGTTAGCAGCTTAGCCTTCTATATCATAGTAAACTCTGTACAGAACTCCCGGAGTTGAATATTGAGTATTGAGCAAGTTCAGTAAATCTAGTTTGCGTTGTTATATCGTACTCAGTCCGAAAGTTAGTAAAGCACGCGCCAAATGGCGAGTTAGCATTCCACTCAAGATAGTCAAGACGCGTTTAGCAAGCATGTTTTTAGATTAATATGATACAGATATTCAGAATAAAAGTTAGTAAAGTAAAATAAAACAGACAGATGATACCTTGACTACAGATTAGCCATTCAGGACAGATTATATCTTACATGACAGTTTACACAGACAGATAGTATCTTGGCTACAGACAGTTGCCATGCAGTTAGATAAAGATTACGTGATTCAACATAAAGCAAGAAGAATCAGTATATCACGGAAAGAGATCAGAATAAGAAATCAAAATTCAGATAATATTTCCAGTTTAAACATGTTTGCTATATATGTGCTTATTGTTTGCTGAGACTTGCTGTGTCAGGAGGGCACCTTTTTGAGCATCCTCGCCGCCCCTTGGTTGGTAACGTATCCCACTGAGCGGGTGGGTTTACGTCACTCAAGGAGTGGCATGCCGTCCCCAGTTTGGACGAAGATGGGATGAAGCTATCCCTATATCAGGCTGATCAGCATTATTATACAGAAAGCCCTCAAGTAGCGCTAGCGCCCAAAGGAGCAGGCATGATCTCAGTTACAGTTATAGATACAGCACAGGAGTCCTCCGACTCAGACACGGTTATTTATATCGGAGGCTATGGCCTTGAGCCGGAGACCCAATGCAGAGGTGCTCGTAGTTAGTAGATGAGTGGAGTGACTTATTTTACCGGTTTTACCCGGTAGGGGTATATAGATTGTTTATTTGCTTGGCGCCATCCGGCTTATGGGGGTTGGTATTGGCTCTTGCTTGCTATATATATGTATTTATGAGCTATATATTAGTTAATAGACAGCAGGCCGCCGCATCTACAGGTACACCCTGCCCTATCAGTACAGATATGTTTGATCCGGGGCCTATATCGGCTTCTGCATTCGCCATCTCCATGCAGAATTGCTAGTTATGTTGTCTGTATTTAGTTGTAATTCAGTTGTATTCAGTTGCTTGCATACTCAGTAACAGTGGTACTGCCGCCCATTGGGGCACTGCATTACTTGCCTGCAGTACTCATAGACGAGGAGGACCTCAGATTCCATCGCCTATAGAGTCATCAGCTCCGTCATCCGAGCCCGATCTTCAGAGGTTCAGTTCATTTCTTTTGTTGTATAGTATGGGTAGGTCGGGGCCCTGTCCTGACCATTTTTATCAGTACTCATAGAGGCTTGCAGATTGTATATATTTATCTCCTGTGGTCAGTTGAGCCGGTCGTGTGAGGCCGCAGTATTGTGTTCATTGTTTAGTATTCTTGTTTATGTTGGCCGTGTGGGGCCATAGTTGATTGTAGTGGTGACCTTATCGGTCACGTAGTTATTCAGTATTCTATGTTGTGTTTCAGATGACTAGACAGCAATGTAGGCCTTGTCGGCCCGCATAGGTTCCTTGTTATATGTTTCGTTAGCTGTAATTACATATGCAGGTGGCCCAAGCCGCCGGAGGCTGTGTTTACAGCCGTTATATAGCCCATTGTTTCCAGAAATCAGAAATAGAGCTAGCCAAGAACCAGGCGTGCCTAGGCTTACCAGTTAGCAGTCCAGGTCCTACCAGTGGCACCAGCGCTCATACCCCTGGGCGGGGCGTGACAAACTTGGTATCGTGAGCAGCCGTGCCCCAGGAGTTTTTGGCACCGGTCCCCCACAGCCTCTCATGTGGTCAGATCAGGCAGAGGGACCCCCAGGACTTTTTAGATCAGATGCAGAGAATCTTTCAGGTCATGTATGTGACGCCTTCAAAATCGGGCTGAGCCGTCAGTGTTTGCTATGGACATAGTCGTATTATGGTACGAGAGTTGGGAAAGGTCTTGAAGGAGAGATGCCCTCCGACCTGGTCCAGCTTCTCGGAGGCCTTCCTGGACCGTTACTTGCCACGAGAGATCCCGCAGGCCCGGATGGATCACATTTGGAGCAAAGGGGCGAGGAGCGTACGAGAATATGCTACAATTTGACTCTTAGCCCGCTATGCTCCAGCTTTTGTTAATACTATGCCGTCCAGAGTTCACAGGTTTATTATGGGGCTGAACCCAGAAAACATTGAAGCATGCATGACGGCTACGTTACGAGAGGGATATGGACATTTCCCGAGTACGTGCCTTTGCTCAGACTATTGAGGACCTTAGGCAGCGGCAACAAGGCAGTAGAAAGACAAATCAAGAAAGCGACGCAGAGACAGATCAGACGATATGTAGAGGGAGGTTCGTAGAGGACCTGTGCCCCGATTGTCGCATGACTTAGACCTCCACCGCCACCACAACAGCAGCAACAAGGTAGATTTGCTCGTCGAGGGCAGTCAGAGTCTGGTGGCAGTTCTCGAACAGTAGATTCCCTGCAGCAGAGAAGGGAGAGCAGAGCATATTTACACCTCATCTCTGCCCTAATTGCACCGACCTCACATCTGAGCTTGTAGATATGGCTCCTCAGTGGTGTTATAATTGGCGGGCAGGAGGGGCACCTGGATGAGATTGTCCGCCAGAGGACAGGAGGGCAGAGATAGTCAGGACAGGGGATCCGCAGGCCAGAGCCCAAAGAGCCTCGGTAGGGCGCAGGCCCTCAGGCTCAAGCAGTGTAGAGGCCGAGGTAGATTAGAGCTTCCTGGCCTGTGGCATGGGCTCAAGCCGTACTTATGCACTAATTAGGGAGATAGGACTCAGAGGCGTCTCCAGGATGTAGTAACAGGTATGATACTGCTTATGTAATGATTGATCCAGGATCCACTCTGTCATATATTACCCCAATTGTGGCACGAAAGTTTAATGTCGCACCAGAGCATACATAGCAGCCCTTTTTTAGTATCCACACCCGTCGGTGACTTATTATAGCTAGAAGAATTTACCGAGGGTGTACCGTAGAGGTTGCCGATCGCCGACTACGTGATCCGGTAGAGCCAGAAAATGACTGACTTTGATGCCATAATGAGTAGCGTATTGGTTAGTGTCGTGCTATGCCAATGTAGAATGTTGACCAAGACGGTCCGATTCCAATTTCCAAGGGAAGTGCAAGGGAGAGTGGAAAGGCAGCACAAACTCTACGCCTAAAGGTTGGTTTATTTCACCTTCAAAGCAGGAAATTGATAACTAAGGGATGTATTACCACCTAGTCAGTTCAGATGTTCGCAGAGTCATTGACACTCCAGTCTGTTCCAGTAGAACGAATTCCCTGATGTATTTCCAGATGAGTTACCTGGTATTCCCCCAGAAAGGGAAATAGATTTTACTATCGACTTGCTACCAGGCACTCACCATATCAATTCCTCCCTATCGTATGGTTCTTGTATAACTCGAGTTAAAGGAGCAGTTGAGGATTTGTTAGATAAGGGTTTCATCAGGCCGAGTTCTTCACCATGGGGTGCGCCAGTTCTATTTGTGAGAAAGAAAGATGGCTCTCGCCCGTATGTCTATAGATTATCGGCAGTTGAATAAAGTTACAAGTGAAAGAATAAGTACCCGCTTCTGAACGATGACTAGTTTGATTAGTTACAGGGGGCCAGATACTTCTCCAAGATTGACTTGCGGTCCGGTTATCATCAGGTTCGAGTTCGTGAAAGCAGAATTCCCAAAACGGCGTTCAGGACCCGATATGACACTTTGAATTCCTAGTTATGTCCTTTGGGTTGATGAATGCCCAAAGAATATTTATGGACCTCGATGAATAGTATTTTCAGACCATATCTGGACCTGTTCGTGATAGTGTTTATTGATGATATTCTGGTGTACTCTCACTCTGAGGCGGATCACCAGGCTCATTTACGGACAGTGCCCAAATTCTCAAGGCCGTCAGTTATATGCTAAGTTCTCCAAGTGTAATTTTGGCTGAACTCGCAGCCCTCTTGGGGCATATTATGTCGGATGCTAGTATACAGGTTGACACGCGTAAATAGAAGCAAATAAAATATGGCCTAGGCCTACCACCTGAATCGAAGTCCACAGTTTTCTGGGGTTAGCGGGATATTACAGGAAATTTGTTGAAGGGTTCTCTACTCTAGCGGCACTCCTCAATTCTTCAACTCATGAGAAAGCAAAGTTTCAAAGGGACAAGAGGCATGCGAGCCGAGCCTGAAGTAAAGATGATTAACTCTCCGCCCTAGTGTTAGCAATGCCGGAAGGTACAGAAGGTTATTCAGTGTATTGCACGCGTTAGGCGTTGGGTTGGGTTGTGTTGATGTGCGATGGTAAGATGATTGCATATGCTTCCGTATTACTGGGGAAACATGAAAAGAATTACCCGCCCACGACCCGAGTTAGCCATAGTGATCCACGCCTTTAAAATGTGGAGACATTTGTATGGTGTTCATTTGGATATTTTCACAGATCATAAGAGCACAGCATTCACCTAGAGGGAGTTGAATCTGCGACATCGTCGCTGGTTGGAGTTATTAAAAGAGTATGACGTGGATACTCGTATCACCCGAGAAAAGCCAACGTAGTAGCAGATGCTCTCAGCCGTAAGTCAATGGGAAGTTTGCATTGCAGCCCGAGCAGCGAGAGTAGGTCAGGGAGATACATCACTCAGCCAGCTTAGCCGTTCGTGTAGCAGTAGAAACAAAGGACAACAGAGCGGTAATCCGTGGAACACCGCCGTGTCTTCATTAGTTGAAGTGAAAGAATGGCAATATGAAGATCCTGACCTGGTCCAGCTTAAGTACAGTATTCCGCAGGGGAAAGCCATATTTCCAGATAACAGAGGATGGAGTGCTAAAGGAAGGCTGGCCCTGTTCCATGTTCTTTGTGGCTCGCTAACAGATTATGAATGAGGTACATGCCCCGCTATTCTCTTCACCCCGGCGCAACGAAAATGCATTTATGATATCAAAGAGAACTACTGGTGGCCAGGTATGAAAAGAGAAATTGCTAAACTTGTAGCCCAGTGTCCTAACTACCAACAGGTGAGTGGTAATTGGTGAAACCAGGCGGGTTAACTCAGGACATAGCTGTGCCTCTCTCGAAATGGGAAGCAAAGTTGAATATGGATTTTGTGGCAGGATTACCTGGGCACTGTACATAAGCACGATTCTATATGGGTGATATTTGATAGATTTACAAAAATACAGCTCATTTCCTGCCAGTGAAAACTACTTTCCTCGACCGAAGATTATGCCGAGTTGTATATCATGAGAAATAGTCGTATTACATGAGTGCGTATCTATTATCTCCGATGGAGCACAGCGCTTGCGCCTAGATTTTGCAGCTGCTCGTAGAGGTCCTGGGAATGCAGATTAATTTGAGCACAACATTCCACCCTCAGACAGATGATGGACAAGTTGAACGCAATTATTCAGACGCTCGAAGACATGCTATGGGCGTGTGTGCTAGATTTTGAGGTAGCTGATGAGCATTTGCCATTGATTGAGTTTGCTTATAATAATAGCTATCACCAATTTATTTAGATAGCTAGCGCCCTTCGAGGCATTATACGGGCGAAAATACAGATCGCCGGTTGGCTGGTTTGAAGTGGGAGAATCAGCGTTGTTTGGGCCAGACATTATTCAACAGTCAGAGGAGAAGGTGAAGCTTATCAGAGAACGCCTACCGATCGCACAGAGAGCCACCAAATCATATGCGCATGTGCGGTGCGTAGACATGGAGTTTGGATATGAATGACTGGGTATTTCTGAAAGTATTCCGATGAAAGGAGTAATGATATTTGGCAAGAAAGGTAAGCTCACGTCCAAGATTTTTGGGCTGTATCAGATTCAATGAAAGATAGGCCGAGTGGTATATGAGTTGAACTTGCCTCCAGACTAGAATCCATTCATCCTGTCTTCCATGTATCTATGCTGAGGAAATGCATAGGAGACGCATCCAGAGCAGTCCCAAATTCAGATATCTGTGTTACGTATGAGTCGGCTCTATGAAGAATTTCCAGTAGCCATATTAGGCAAACAGATTCGTAGATTGAGAACTAAAGATATTGCATCTGTCGTAAAAAAGCATTGTATGTAACAGGAATCGAGAAGGAGATGACTTGGTAGGTAGAGGAAGATATGAAAACCAGATATCCTCATTTATTTCAAGCCTAGTCAGGCGATAGGTATGTTAGTATTGTTACTTATGCAGTGCCTTATAGTTTATATATGTAAGTGAAATGACCGATCCTAACCTGTCGTATGAATACTATAGTATTGTGTGGAGTACCTGTATTGGACTTTTCTGTATTTCAGGTTTTTGGGATAGTCCATATTACAGGGAAACTCGCCGAAATTTTCCTAAGAAATAAGTTGAGTAAGTTGAGAGGTCCTCTAGATAGCAATTTTCATTCGAGGACGAATGTTCTTAAGAGGGGGAGAATGTTACACTGTAAATTTCCGGATACATAGATGGCCTATTAGTGCGTTGGTTAAGCATATTTGAAAACTATACATGCTAGAAAAAGGCCCGGAAAAGATCGGACGAGAGAAACCTATCGAACCATCGCGGAAGGAGTTGCATTCTCCGCGATAGCTACGTGTCACGGAGGTGGAGCCCGCGTTTCCTCCGTGACACGTTGGCCTGATCAGGCACAAGTATATAAAGCCCTACTTCGGTTTTAATTCATTAAATCATTAATAGAAACCACGAGAGGAACAAGAGAGAGTATGAAGAGGAATATAAATCATCGCCCGATTACGCTCGTCAAGCGTAGTCCAAATTCAAATTAACCTCAGGATAACGAGGTATTTAGCAGCAGGAGCATTAGTTTCGCGAAATTCGGCTGAAAAATCGTCGTTAACCGGATTCAAGGTAAGTAGAATTGCTCGAAACTTGTGTCAATGTGCTCCTAGCCTTAAAGTGAATACTTCTCCCTTCTGGACTTCCGAGAAATAGAAGTTTTTGACCGTCTTCTTCGATAGTTTCCAAGTTTAGGCTATAAATATATCGAAAGTGACGTTTTCTTTCTAGAATATTGGTGTATTTGGTACTAATTCTGATATATATGTGAATGCAGTTAGAGAAATAGCTGAGTACCGGGACGAAGCCGTCGGTTAGTCGGATAACTCGAGGTTAAGGTAAGTAAAGCCAGTTTCTTCGGCGTTACATCTTTAGCCTTGTATATCATAGTAAATGATCAGGGGCATATTTATATGCCAAATTGATACTTAAATGCATAGCTTTTGCCTTGTTTATCCAACAATGTGTGTACATTCTCATGTAAATTGTATGGAAGTGTGGATTTATACTAACCAACATGATTAGCGTTGCTTCTGCGTAGAAAACATACTTTTATGGAGTTAAGATACATGTTGGGAGAAATCGGAGATGGACTCGGGAACGAGCAAGGAAGCAGGTGGAGAAGCAAAGAATTAAGGGCCCACGATGGAGCCGTGACACGCTACCATCGCTGATGCATTCTGTCTCGGGAGATATAAATTCAAGAAATTCCAGAGAGGGTCCATATCGTTGCAGCACGTTGGAATTAATTTGCCCAGACCTTGACATTCCAGTGAGGGTCCGCGTTTGCACCGTGGCATGCTGGGCATGCTCTGCGTTGCATGCCGTGCCACGTTGGGAGCAATTACCTGGGCGGCCAACTTCTAGAAAGGCTCACAGCAGTAACTGCGGTCACGGATGCCGTGTTCGCGATGCACCCGTGACACGTTGCTTGTTATTCCGGGAAAATTATCGCTAGTGATAAATAGAACACTTAGGTTCATTTTTAATTATTCCGACTTGCGGAGCAAGAACGGGTTACAGGCAGTTGTGAGGACGAAAAAATTCTGCTCTTTCTCTATCCCTTTCTTCTTCTTTCAATTGTTTGCATGATTTCCATTCATTTAACGATGTTCAATCCACAAATGAGTGGCTAATCTCTTTCTTGCTGAGGTTATGAACTATTGTATTGAAATGTAATTGTTGATTATCTGGTTGTTTCATATTTTTCTTCTATGGTTGTTCTATTTAATTCTTGTTCTTACTACGTTAATATCCGGCCAATGTTAATGTAAATCCAAAAAGTCTGGTTTCACCCGAGAGGGCAAGAAATTGAAAGTTGTGAATTAATAGGATATGATCTTTTTCTGGTTTGGAAATTGGGAATTGATTTACCTTCAGGATAGAATTATACCTGAAATTCGTATTAGTCAAGTGTGTGGAATCTAGCTTTTTGTATGGCTAGAACATGAATTTCTTCTTATCACAGAAATGTAGGTGGAAGGTTCATGATTCTTAAGTTGGTTAAATACGAGAGTTTTAATCTGAAGGCATAAGTTCCGACTAGCAACCGGAGAAAAGATAAACCATGTATATCGATAATTGATTTCTTTACATGTTCGTTTTAGCCTCAAAGATGCTCACATTCATAGTCCAGACTCAATTGTATAAATTTCTTACTTTAATAAAAGTAGTTTCCAAAATATAAAAACATTTTTTTACACTGTTGTCTTCATTATTAAGTTATAGTAAATTAACACTCAAAAGGTTTTACCCCGTAGTCCAGTCCCTGTGGGTCTGACATTCCGGTTCTTAAAAAGGGCCACTATATTACTTGTACAACCTGCACACTTCAGGGCTCATCATGTTTTTGGCGCCGTTGCCGGGGACAGGCAATTGGTGAAATTTAATTTTTCTTAAAAGTGTTAGTTTGCTATTTCGGTATTTTATTGTTGACAACTTGTCTTAGCCTGTATTTTGCAGATAACAGATTCTGTTGAACACTGGCAAGAGACAAAGGTTTGGTGGATCCATCCTTAGAGCCGGAAAGACAATCTCCATCGCCAACGGAGAGAATTTCTAGAGAGAAAATTGCAGTTGCTCGTGGACAAACCATTATGGAGCAAAACTACAGTATCCACCACTTGTGCGGGCAGTATTAGTGCCCGAGGAAATGGCAGCCAGGCCGGTTCGTGATGTGGCAATCCCACATGCTAGTGTCACATCTAGCATCCGCAAACCTGAGCCAGGAGGGTAGGTTCGAGCTAAATGTAACATGGTGCAATTGCTGCACACAAGCGGGCAGTTCACAGGTCACCATCACGAGGATCCACAACAACATCTTCAAAATTTTGGAGATAAGTGACACTTATATCCCTCGCTGGAGTGTCAACAGATTACGTCGCTTACACTGCTCCCATTCACTTTTGGGAGAGGCCAAGAGGTGGCTGAAAGTCGAGCCACCGAACTCATATAACCACATGGGATGATCTTGCAAAGAAGTTCTTGATCCGATTCTTTCCTTCCGAAAACAACAAGACGGAATTCAAATTCTAAGTTTCAAACAAAGAGAAGGAGAGAATCAAGTTTGGAAGAGATTCAAATCACTGCTATGGACTCGTCTCTATCACCATCAATCCCAAGATGTGCTGGTGCACACTTTTATAGAGAGTTTGGAACCCCACACAAAAATTTTGCTGGATTCGGCAGCTGGGGGACAAGCATTAGAAAAGACTTACGAGGAGCTTCATACTTTGCTTAATCATATTTCGCAGAACCGAGGGAATGCGGACTTCAAGTGGGAGGAGCAAGGAAAGCAGCCTGAGTCTTGGAAGTGGATGGGTTTACAGCTATCGCTGCACAGATAGCTGCCTTGCAAAATCAACTAAACACCCACTTCGGCAACATGAACTTGAGTCAGTCTCAAGCCCCGCAACATGCAAAAGCAAGTAACAGATTTGGTGTGAAGTGTGCGAGTAATGAACACTCACCTTAGTGTCGTGAGCAAATCCAGACTGGTGAATTTTGTCGGTAATGCACAAAGGAGCAATCACCAATAGTATGGAAACAGCTACAACTCTAACTGGAGGAATCACCCGACTTCTCTTGTGGTAGCAACAACCATCAAAGGGGCAGAGTTCGAGTCAGGTATGCAGAGGAATCAAGGAGGGCCACGTAACTATCAGTCACAATATAGAAACAATAATGTTCTCTTCCACCGCCATCACCCAGCGTTGAGGAGATGTTCAAGCAGTTGATAGCTAGCCAAGCTCAATTCGCAGCTGACTATGTCAAATTGGCAGCCGAGGTCAAGAACAATCAGCTAGCTACCAAGGCGCCGGGAGTATCAATTCTGGGCAATTTGCTGGAGCCTGCACACTGTGCCTAGAGGAGGACTTCCACGACACAGAACCCAACCCCAAGCAGGTAAATGCAGTGACCACTGAGGAGTGGTTTGCGGTGTTGAAGGAGGTGGAACCCGAAAGACCACCTCTCAACGGAAGCACAAGGATGCTGAATCAGAAAGACCTCCACCCCGTTCTCAACGATTAAAGAAGCACAAGGAGGAGGCGTGTTTAAAAAAGGTCATGGAGGTGCTTAAATGTGTACACATTAACTTACCTCTTGTTGATGTTTTTGCAGAGTGTCTAAGTACGCTAAGTATATATAAAGGACATCGTGGCCAACAAGAGCAGGCTTACTGAATATGCCATTTAGTGGTTTCCATGAGGAGTGAAATTCCCGGATACAGAACCGATTGCCCACGAAGCTCAAAGATCCCGGGAGCTTCACAATTATAACAATCGGGCAAAAAAGTATCCAAGCTCGCGGATTGTGTGATTTGGGAGCGAGCATTAACTTGATGCCGACCTCGGTATTCAAGAGTTGGGGCTAGGGAGTCCTAGACCTACAACAGTGATCTTGCAGCTCGCGGATCGCCTTTGGCAAGACCAGATGGTATTGTGAGGACGCTAGTGTAAGTCGCTCCCTAATCTTCCCGGTAGAGTTTGTTGTGTTGGATTTTAAGCCAGACGCTGAAGTCCCATTTATTTTGGGATGGCCTTTCTTGGCACCGAGGTGCACAGATGTAGATGCAGGCCAGCTAACTATGCGAGCACACGACAAGGTGGAGGTTCGATGTACAAGGCCACCAAGCTCCCGGTCAAATGGTGAACTCGCCATCAATGTGCTTGAGCAACCGGATGTTGCTTAGGGCTTTGAGTCTCGAGAGCATCGGAAGCCCCCTGACAAAGCGTGTGTTTGACAGGGATCGGAGTCGAGAGAAACGTCCGTCACCCTAGGGCGGAATGAGCTTAAACACGTCGAGCCGAGACGGTAACCAGGCGCCGCACGGGAGGCAACTCCAGAATTGTTGTTTGTATAATTGTACATATAAAAGAAAGAAAAAAAGAAGAGAAAAAGATTTTTTAATTTTTTATGTATAGGTGTAAATACAAAATAAAAATATTGTGTTCCTCAAACCTTGGAATTCTAACCGATTTCTTGTTGTAAGATATAATTATGTTGATCGAGGAAAATGCAAAGGAATGCAAAGGAGAAAAATGAGTAAGAAAATAATTTTTAAGTGGCAAACAGTTGAGCCTGCTGATGGCTCGGCAGTGTCACGGAGGAGGGCCTGCGTTACCCTCTGTGACACGTTGAGTTATAAAATCTGGAATTTTAAAAATTCCTGTATCACCAAGGCGATGGCTCCGTGTCACGGAGGCAGTGCCCACGATGCACTCCGTGACACGTTGAGGTGTTATTCACGCCGGGTCACACCGGTCACCGGGTAACCCGCCGAAAACCTCCTTTAACCCCGAAATTCCTCATTTTTCCCCATTTTTCAATTCTCCGCGATAAACACCTAAAATTTCCCTTCCCTCAACGTGGCACGGACCTAGGCACGGTAGCTCTTCAACTTTCTTCATCATCGAATTTAAGGTATGTTCAACTTCATCTCAATTCTTGTCGAATTTTTTTGATTTGGAGCATGAGAGGTAAGTAAAACCTGCCCTAAGTATAAATTGAGCTTTGGGACCATTTAAGTTATTGTTGATTGTTGTTCGTTGTATCGTTGTGATTATATTAACGCGATAATTACATGCTGGATTGAATTTTTGCGAAAGTGTTAGCTAGGTTGAAATGTGAATAAAAAGAAGTTGAAGTGATTTTGAAAATGGAAAATTGTTGGGTTGTGCATGTTGGGTGAGTTGAACTTGTGTTGTGCTTAACATTATAATGCTAAAGTAAGCCATGGATTTTCGGGGAACAAATTGCTGAATTGCGTGAAATTATCAAATTACACAGAAATTGAGGAATTGCTTAGGTTGAGTTGATAGATTTTTTCTTTTTCGTCTTTGTGCCAAGTGCTATGTGATGAAATGTTATCGATAGTATGTTGGGATTAGCTGTACGAAGTCTGAGTAGTACATAGAGGTTATACCGTCGAATCCGCTGAATGCACGAGGCATATTGGTTGTTTTGTTGTTTTTGGTTTCTTGTTTTTTTTGTTTTTTTTTGTAAATAACACAATAAGTATGATCTTGCCGAAATGCTTAAATGAGAGCTGAAGACTGGGTGTGGGGTGGCCGAGCTAAACTCAAACTTAGTCAAAGCTAAGTTTAACTTGACTGGACATTGGGACTGTCTCGTTTTCTTGACAGTGGACAATGGCAAGGTGCAGGACAAGGGTAAGGGCGCATCAACATCAGGCGCCGGAAGGAAACGATTGAGACTGGGAGCAGCAGTCCCAGCAGCACCAGCAGTTCCACGCGGCCAGCGCCGCTAATATGGAACGAGATGGGTGACTGAGGAAGGGAAGAAGTGGTACACAAAGCACAAGGAGAACAAATACTTCCCCTCGAGGAGAACATTGCACGAGACCCGTTGGCACAGGAGTTCCCCGCATGGTACACCGGATGACGCCGCCGGGCTGCGCTTCATTTTTGACGAGCCTAAGGAGTGCAATCTGCACTCAATTCGGGAGTTCTATGCCAACTGAACCCAACGCTCAGAGTCACACCATCAAGATAAGGGGCCAGATTGTCACACTTGATCCTCACCACCTCAATGCTATACTAGGGGCACAGAACACTGATGCCCACGTACTCCGGTAGCTGAATATCACTCCACCTTATGCGGATATCAGACGACATTGTGTGGAGCCCGGCTACGGCACGCTGAGCAGGCACAAGGAGAGGGCTATCATCGACACGCCCTATTCACAGATGTGAACAGTAGCTGATCCGCCAAAAATTATTTGCTCCTATTTGATTCCAGTGCACATAGTGATGTGACCCGGGATCGCAGTATGCCTAGTGTATGCCCTGATGAAAGGGCTGAGATTAATGTAGGGGCGGTGATCATATCCGCCATGAACAGAGCCCGTTGCATCAAGGGCACAGGTACGGGTTCGGCGGGCGACTGGTGTTCCTGAGGGGCCTTGAGGTCGAGGAAGAGGCCCTAGACTACATTCCGCAGATGGAGCGGCGTGCCATAGATGTTACAAAGACTAAGGCACCACACCACTCACGGGCCAAGCCACATTAGCCGAAAGGACATGCCTGGATGACCAGTATATGGCCTGCATGTACAGGATCAGATGCTCCAGCTACGCATAGGCAGGAGACCACGGAGGATGAGCTGTGGCAGCTCGACTTAGATTACTCCTTTTGGAGAAAAAACGCCAGTGGCACTATGTCGGGTGGGCCCAGCTTTTGTGGAGCTCCGTGGATGATGATTTCCCCACGGACGAGGAGACACGTCGCGAGGATTCCGACGTTGAGTCGGAGGAGGACGATGGTGGAGATTCAGACATGGGGGATGAGGCGGCAAAGACTCGACGAAGAAGAGAGTACTTGATCGATCAGAGTTTCACCACCCACCTTCTGTTTTGTGATTGTATGAACACTGGGGACAGTGTTCGATTTTAAGTGTGGGGTGGGAGTAATTAGGTGGTGCTGAATTTTGTCTTGTCTTGTACATAATCGCATGTTCTGTTGTTCTGTTGCTGTGTGTGAATTAATGTGACTCTTGTTTTTATGTATGTTCCTCGTTTGTAAATATTATTGTGAAACTGTTGTGTGTGCTGTGAATGCTGTTAGCCAGTGTGTAAATAGTTTTGTCGACATTATCGATATTTTTAAAATTTTCGTAACTATTTTTTTACTTTTGGGTTTCTCGGAGTTTGTTTTCATTCTTTTGCCGAGAAGAACCCATTGAACTGAAGTCGTGAATAGTGACCGTTCCCTATGATGGATGGATGACGACCATCTTAAGGGAAATGTAGTCGATAGGAGTAGTTATTTTAAATTTTTGGTGTATTGGCTGTATCACATGCATGTTGCTACTCTATGGCTACGACATCTTGGTTACGTGTTGTACATAATATTTATGCCTGCAAAGATGATTCGTGGAAAGCATGCAAATTTTTGTACATATGTGAGACACTTATGCCATAGAACTCGATTCGGTGTGATTGGAGGCTAATGTCGAATTCTCTTGTAATTAGCCGATTAAAGAGTCTCAGAAGTCGCTCTAAGTTTATATAAAATGAGTGTATAGTGAGGCTTGGCTATTCCATGCTATTGTGGAGTGTCTAGAACTTGCCTGTTGGGTGTACGAAACGAAATGAAGGAAGTGTAGGAAAAGGATGGTAGGCGTTTCTTTGTTTAACCAAAAGTTTTCTTGTTTTCCTTTTCATATCCCCTTGATGATTAAATCCTAGTTAGCCCATTGATTTTAGCCTTTATAATTTTTTTCTTTTTTCTTTTGTCGAAAAGGGTGTGAACCAAGTTAACCCCTACTTTTCATGGTCCGTAAACCAAACCCAAAGTTTTAAGCGCTCAAGAAAATATATAATTTTCCCACAGTGTAAAGGAGTGAAATGAAAAGAAAAGAAAGGGAGAAAAAAAAAGAAAAGTGATGAGAAGAAAGAAAAAGAGTTAAGGGTGTACGTGCCAGAATTAAAGGAAATAAAGTCGTATAAATCTTTATCCCTTTTGTTTAGTCTGGTGTGTTAAAGAAATGGGTGACAAAAAATAAAAATGGACCTCAAGAAAAGGAGGAAGGAAGAAAATATGTCCAGAGTGTGATGGGATGTATTGGAAAAAAAGCGCTTAAGGATGCTAGTTGCTATTATTGGTTAGCCCAGTATATACTAGTTCCATAGCTGACATTACAACTCGTAAAGTCCTACGTGATCTATACTACACGTCCTTATATTAGTGAGGGACACACTAGGAGGCAAGCCTATGGGTCATGCCGATGCATGTGAATTCTTTTGGGAGAGAGAGTGAAATTGTAGTGTACATGCCCCTACATGAATGATTTAGAGTTCATGTGATCTAAAAGAGGGGGAAATTCTCTTGTGATGTGAGGGCGCATGTTTGACGAAAGAATGAAATTCGTGTCGGATATCTTGGCCGCTAATTTTCATGAGTTTGCCAATATCGAGAGTCGATTCTGAGCTAGGAGGTCTTGATTTATTAAGTGTCATTGTAATGATGATACTATGCATGTTTTTTTGATGATTTGTTATGAAAATAATCGGTATAACCGTAGCTCGGATTGTCGAGCCAAAGTAGCCATGATGGGATATCAATTTCATGAGGTGTATGCGTATTGTTCGAGGACGGAATAAAGATTTTAAGTGTGGGTATAGTGATCAGGGGCATATTTATATTAAATTGATACTTAAATGCATAGCTTTGCCTTATTTATCCAACAATGTGGTACATTCTCAGCGTAAACCGTATGGAAGTGTGATTTCATACTAACTAACATGATTAGCGTTGTTTTGCAGGAAAACATACTTTTTATGGAGTTAAGATACATGTTGGGAGAACGAGATGGACTCGGAACGAGCAAGGAAGCAGGTGGAGGGAAGCAAAGAATTCATGGCTCATGATGAGCCGTGACACGCCGCTATCAGCGATGCATTCTGTCCGGAAGATATAAATTCAAGAAATTCCAGAGAGGGTCCGCGATCAAGCCGTGGCACGTTGAAATTAATTTCCCCAGACCTTGACATTCCAGTGAGGGGTTAACGTTTGCACCGTGGCACGCCGGGCATGCCCGCTGCATGCCGTGCCACGTTGGGAGCAATTACTCCGCGGCCAACTTCCGTAAAGGTTTCAGGTTTGCACCGTGTCACGGAGGCTGTGCTTGATGATGCACTCCGTGACACGTTGCTTGTTATTCCGGGAAAAATTATCCCTAGTATAAATAGAACACTTAGGTTCATTTTTAATTATTCACTTGGTGGAGAGCAAGAACGTGGGTTACAAAAGTGGGGCCAGAGGACGAAAATTCTTAGGGTTTTCTCTATCCCTTTCTTCTTTCTTCAATTGTTTGCATGATTTCCATTCATTTAACGATGTTCAATCCACAAATGAGTGGCTAATTCCTTTTCTTGCTGAGGTTATGAATTGTTGTATTGAAATGTAATTGTTGATTATCCGGTTGTTTTACCTTTTCTTCTATGGTTGTTCTATTTAATTCTTGTTCTTACTACGTTATCATCTGGCCAATGTTAATGTAAATCTACAAAAGTCCGGTTTCACCTGAGAGGGCAAGAAATTGAAAGTTGTGAATTAATAGGATATGATCTGTTCTTTGTTTGGGAAAATTGGGAATTAATTTTACCTTCGTGATAGAGATATACCTGAAATTCGTATTAGTCAAGTGTGGAATCAGTTTTGTATGGCTAGATCATGAATTTCTTCTTATCACAGAAAGGTAGGTGGAAGGTTCATGATTCTTAAGTTGGGTTAAATACGAGAGTTTTAACTAATAGGCAAGTTCCGACTAGCAACTGGAGAAAAAGATAAAATCCATGTATATCGCATAATTTCCTTTCATGTTCGTTTTAGCCTCAACATGCTCATCTTATAGTTCAGACTCAATTGTATAAATATTCTACTTTAGTATAAAAATAGTTTCAAAATATAAAAACTTTATTTTACACTGTTGTCTTCATTATTAAGTTATAGTAAATTAACACTGAAAAGGTTTTACCCCGCAGTCCAGTCCCTGTGGGTTCGACATTCCGGTTCTTAAAAAGGGCCACTATATTACTTGGTACAACCCGCATAATTTGTGGCTCATACAGTAACTCCGTAATAGAACTCTCGGAGTTGAATATTGCGTATTGCGCAAGTTCAGTAAATCTGGTTTGCGTTGTTATATCGTACTCAGTCCGAAAAGTTAGTAAAGCACGCGCTCAAATGACGAGTTAGCAATCCTGCACTCGCATAGCCTAGTACGCATTTAGCAAGCATGTTTTTAGATTAATATGATACATATATTCAGAATAAAAGTTAGTAAAGTAAAATCAGATAGACAGATAACATCCTGGCTACAGATTAGCCATTCAGACGCATTATATCTTACAGTAGATTAGCCATACGCATGTATAGTATCTTACAGATTAGCCATGCAGTTAGATAAAGATTACAGATTCAGTATAAAGCGGTAAAAATAAGTATAATACAGAAAGAGATCAGAATAAGAAATCAGAATTCAGATAGTATTTTCAGTTGAAACATGCTTGCTATATATGTGCTTATTGTTTGTTGACTTGGTTGTATCGTGAGGGGCACCCTTTTGAGTGTCCTCGCCGCCTCTCGCTGGTAATCATGTATCCCACTAAGCGGGTGGGTTTACGTCACTCCAAGGAGTGGCATGCCGTCCCAGTTTGGATGAAGATGGGATGAAGCTTTCCCCATATCAGCCGATCAACATTATTATACAAAAGCCTTTGCTGTGCGCTAGCGCCTGTGAGCAGGTACAGATCTCAGTTACGCTACATGTGTATTACAATTAGGAGTCCTTCGGACTCGCATACGGTTATTTATATCGGAGGCTATGCCCGAGCCGAGACCCGTGGGCCGCGAGGTGCTCGGGAGTAAGTAGACGAGTGGAGTGACATATTTTTGGCTGGTTTTGACCCGGTAGGGGTATATAGATTGTTTGCCGTGTAAATTTCTGGCGCCATCCTCCTTATGGGGTTCGTATTGGCTCTTACTTGCTATATATATGTACTTATGTGCTATATATTAAGTTAATAGACAAGAGGCCGCCGCGTTTGCTGTGTACGTCCTCGCCTCCTATCGCTACGTAAAAGTTTGATCCACCATATCGCTTCAGATTCAGTTATCTCCTGCTATGCAGAATTGCTAGTTATGTTATCTGTATTCAGTTGTATTCAGTTGCTTGCATACTCTCGCACCAAAGGGTACCGACGCCATTGTGCGCCGTGACATTTGCCCGTGTACTATAGACGAGGAGGCGATCCTCGTGATTCCAAATTTCAGTTTATAGAGTCATCAGCTCCTGTCATCCGGAGCCTGATTTTCAGAGGTTCAGTTCATTTCTTTTGTTGTATAGTATGGGTAGGTCGGGGCCCCGTCTCGACCATTTTTATCACACTCTCATAGAGGCTTGCAGATTGTATATATTTATCTCCCCTCGTGGTCAGCTTGTGCCAGTCGTGTGAGGCTGCATTGGAGTTCAATTGTTTAGTATTCTTGTTTATGTTGGCCGTGGGGCCATTGTTTGATAGTAGTGGTGACCTTGCCGGTCACGTAGTTATTCCAAGATTCTCTATGTTGAGTCTCAGATGACTAGACAACATGGTGGCCTTGTCGGCCCGCATAGGTTTCTTGTTATGAGTATGTTTCTGGTTAGCTGCTATTACATATGCAGGTGGCTATAGGCCCAGTTTGGCCAAAGGCTGTGTTTACAACCGTTATATGTAGCCCATTGTTTTAAATTAGATATAGAGCGGCTAGTTTGTGCACCGCACGTGCCTAGTCTTACCAGCCATACCCAGTCCTACCAGGGCACCAGGTGCCAGTCATACCCCCAAAGGCGGGGCGTGACAGGAATAATCTTTTCTTACTGCAACAAAACGAAGACATGGAACTGTGCCACATCTGAAAGGATGGAGGTGGGGATCTTGCATTTCCTCTCTTCTCACATCCTCCGAAATCTAATATTATCTATCATCTTAGTCGCATCTATATATCTGACAAATAAATCAACTCGTATGTACGCTATACTTATAACTTCCTACTATGATGTTATAGAAATACACTGGGGATGGTACCGATAGAGTGTAATACATTGGGAGGTCCCTCGTACCTCCCGCTGCTGCTGTAGTTACTTCTCGGTGAACCGGTTGGTGCCCTCTTCTACTACTATATCCAATCTTGTTCCTGTGATAGGGTGTCATTAATCTGACTTTTGTATCTATAATCAAAGAGTATGATAAGTTTTAGGGACTCAACCCTATACTGTACCGCTCTATAGCACGATTGAATAAGAAGAAAGAGTAACCATCCTATCATGCCTTGCAGCCTCCTGTCTGTAGTATGTGGTGCACAACACATCCATAGATAAGACTCTGCTTAGCACGGCTTGCAGACCCCATGGGATACAACCTGCTCTGATACCAAGTTTGTCACGCCCCACCTTAGGGGGTATGACTGGCACCTGGTGCCCTACTATGATTTGAACTGCTAGACTGTTGAGCCTAAGCACTTGTAGTGCCTGGCTGGCTCTAACTCTAATTCATGGGATCAATAGGCTATATATCGGCTATAAATACAGCCTCCGACCGACTAGGCCCATAGCCACCTGCAAGTAAACAACAGCTAACTAGAACAACGGTAGTATGAAGGAACCTATGCGGGCCGACAAGGCCACCATGCTGTCTAGTTACTCCTGAATCAAGAAAACTGGTGCTAAATAGCTACGTGACCGACAAGGTCACCCCTATCAACTGAACGAGGCCTCACACGACCGTCATAAACAACTAAGACATACACACGACCTCACAAGACCGGTACAGCTAACCATTGGGAATATACAATCTGCCAGCCTCTAAGAATACTGATAATAAGGTTGGGATAGGGCCCTGGCCTACCCATACTGTACAACAAAAGAAAAAGGATAAACCTCTATCTATCTGGCTCCGGATGACTGGAGCTGATTACTCTGTATGCTGGCTGGAATCACGAGGGGTTGGCTCCTCGTCTATGAG
>JACEIK010009670.1:19810-30989 GCA_018107945.1 Datura stramonium | reverse complement strand
GAACATGAGTGGCTAAAACCCTTCCTCTAGGGTTGAGGCCATGTGATATGATTGTAATCCATGAATTCGTTTTGGTTTGAATTGTTAATTGTTGTTTTGTGTTACATTCTTTATTATGGTTGTTTTTGTGCTTGATCACCATGATAACATACATGTTAAACTAGGTAAAAGCTTGAGAGAGTAACCCTAGGCTAGAACAAGAGTATGTAGGGAGCAAGTTCTTATCTTACGATAGGATTCGCGTTAGGATAGAAATTATACCCAATTCTCCTTGTTTGGTTGATAAAACGGGAGGGTAGCAAGACACCGGCTCGTAGAAGTAGTGTTGAAGCTTGTTGGGTTAAATGATTAGAGGTGCGAAAGTCCCTAATAAAGAGCACAAACCCCGTAACCACATCCATGTAGTTGAACTGCCCACGAACTAGGATGTCACATCCCCGCTCAATGATGTAGTTTTGAAGCTAGTTTGTCGTGTTTAGAGGCTCGAGAGATCATGAACATCGCATTGTCCAACTATGTGTGACAACAATTGATAATTTCATACGTGGACCATTACAAAGTGTAGCATTGCATGATTATCCGGCCTTAGCTCTAGTTGCTTCTTATATTTTTTCTAGATTGTTTTGTGACCACTCCAAAACTTAATTATAATTTACTGAAAACTTCTATAATCACAATTGTGAAGATTAATATTACACTTGAACTTCATAAATTGCTGAATTGGTCCAGTCCCCGTGGGTTCGACATCCGGCTCTTAAAAAGGGCAACTGCATTACTTGTACAACCGCGTACGCTTGCGTGTGCGCAAGAGCGCAACAATACTTGTTCTTGACTGTGACTTTGTTCAGCTGTCGGTAATCTATGC
This sequence comes from Datura stramonium, assembly GCA_018107945.1. Taxonomy (NCBI): domain Eukaryota; kingdom Viridiplantae; phylum Streptophyta; class Magnoliopsida; order Solanales; family Solanaceae; genus Datura; species Datura stramonium. The sequence continues at coordinate 30,124 of JACEIK010009670.1, read as the reverse complement.
ACATTCTGAGGGTACCATCTTTCTTGCGCAAGAATAGTACTGGAGCACCCCAGGGAGAGATTCTAGGTCTGATAAAACCCTTGTCAAGAAGATCTTTTAGTTGCTCCTTCATCTCCTTAAACTCAGTTGGAACCATTCTATAAGGAGGGATGGAGATGTGCTGAGTATCTGGGAGAAGGTCTATTTCGAAGTCTATTTCCCGTTCAGGGGGAACTCCGGGAAGATCCTCGGGAAATACATTTTGGAACTTGCTGAACACTGGAACTGACTGGATTGTTGGGGTCTCAGAGTTGGAATCTTTGACCCGAACCAAATGATAAATACATCCCTTAGAAATGAGCTTCTGGGCCTCAAGGTAGGAAATAAACCGACCCTTAGGCGTTGAACTATTGCCCGTCCATTCTAACACTTTTTATTTGGAAACTGAAACTTGACAACTCTAGTTCTGCAGTCAACTGAGGCATAACCATAGTGTAACCAATCCATTTCAAGGATAAGGTCAAAAACGACCATGTCTAACTCTATGAGATCAACTGGAATAACTTTATTCAAGATCGAGACTGGATAGTTTCTATACACCCGGTTGGCTCTAACTGACTCGGCAATAGGAGTGGAGACTGAGAATGGTTCTTAGAGGACCTCTGGACTGATGTTGAACTGGAATGCTACGTAAGGAGTCACGAATGAAAGGGTGGCTCCTAGATCTAGGAGGGAATACACATCTAGATGAAAGAGGCATAACATACTCGAGTCTACGTCAACTGAGCTCTCCTAATCCTGACGGGAAGACAATGCATAAAAATGATTTTGGCGCTAACCACCATCCGTACCTGATGTGTTGGCCTACTGAGCTGGTCGGCCTGCTGGAGTTGATGATGTGGTGGATTGTGATCTCCCCCGTCCTACTAACGGGTAATCTTTAAGCCGATGATCAAGCTGCCCACAACCAAAACAGCCCTCTCGACCCTGAAGACACTCTCCTAGGTGGTTCTTTCCACACTTAAGGCAAGTTGGATATCTGTTACTGGACTGTAAATCTAAGACTGAGTGCCAGATGCTCCATCCCTCCGATCCTGGCGGGACTGGAAGGTTGGGGCACTGGCTGAGCTGGGTGGTGGGGCTCTCTACTGTTGTTGTTGTTGCTGCTGCTGCTGTGGGCGGCTACTACCGCTAGATCTCTAATGGTCGTAATATGACTGGCCGATCCTCGCCCATTTATTCTTTCGCTCCATTTCCTTCAATTTTTCAGCCTCAATCTATTGTGCATAGACAATCAGGCTAGAGAGATCCATATCTCTAATCAGCATCACTGTCCTACACTCCTTGATGACCAGGTTCGACACTCCATTCACAAACTTCAACATGCGATCCCTTGGATAGGCTACCATCTCTACAGCGTATTTAGATAGCCTGGTAAACTCCAATGCGTATTCTTGTACAGCTCTGTCTCAAGTTCATAAACTCAACCACTTTTTCCTCCCGAGGGAAAAATCTATCTAAGAAGGCTGTGTTGAACTCCTCCCACTCCATTGGTCCTACTCCCATTGGCTACCCCTCTTTCCATTGTTCATACTAGACCTGGGCTACCCCTTTTAGCTAGTAGGCAGCTAGATCAGCACTCTCAGAGGAGCTGACACCCATAATGCGGGTAATCTTTTTTATCTCGTCCATGAACTCTTGGGGTTACTCCCCCACCTTGGATCCCTGAAATGATAGAGGGTTCATTCGGGTGAAGTCCCGTACACTAGCAGCTACTATAGACCCGCTTGTTTTAACCGGAACCACTTGTTGGGTCACTTGATTGGTGATTGTTTGAGCGAGTAGCTGGATAGCCGCCCTGAACTCCGTGGTGGACACTGTGTCATCCTAAGGGGCTACTGGGGTTGGTGGGGCAGGTCTTTTGGCGTTACCGACCCTTCTTCCGTTACCGCGTCTGAGAAGCATGATTCACTGAAATGAAACAGAGCATAAGTTAGAAGGACATTTCTGGAATTGAACTTTAACGCACGATAAAGAGTATGAACAGAAGAGAGTTTTCATAATAACATCTCATAGCCTCCTCGTCATAAGTGTGGCGCACTTCACAACCATCAAAAGGACTCTACTCGATGTGGCTTTCAGACATTCCGAGGATACTCTAAACCTAGTTCTCTGATACCAAGTTTGTCACACCCCGAGTCTACACCCTGGATGGAACATTGTACTTGGAGTCACAAGTCAACCCCTGGTCTATTATACACTGGTATTCTGAGTAACACATACATAGAGGAAGCTTTGAAATAATAACATAAAACATTCATTAAGGTAAGTCTGAATCATAAAGTTAAAGCATCTAAACGATATTGATAGTCTGAAAACCACGTCTGTGTCTGAAAGCCATCTACTGAGGAGTTGTTGGGACAAGCCCCCAGCTAACTCTAAGTTTGACTGAAAGTAATAAAGGAAACTGAAATAAATGAAATAACATCCTCGAAAGATGAGGACTCACACTTCTGCTGCTGAGGAGGGTCTGAACGGCGGCGACTAACGACGCTGAGTCTAAGAACCTGCGGCTGTATCGTGAAATGATACAGCATAAAAGTATGCGTCAATACTTTGAATGTACTGAGTAAGTGAGATAAAATATGATGCTGAATAAATGACTGAACTGAAATGACATGCAATGACAAACTAATATACTGAACTGAGACAACTGAAGTAAATTGAGATGGTCAAGATGACCCTATCTGGTGGTCAAATACATGTCCTAAGTCTGAAATACTGAGTCTAAGATACTACAATGAACTTATCTGAACTGAAATCAACTGACTAATCAGAGACTTAACTGAGTTGACTAGTGGGAGAGTTTGTAACCGACATATAACCACGTGAGCTAGACATGGAGTCTGATGTATACGCCCCACCAGTAGGACCCAATATACCTTGCCATGGTATAGAGGCATGAACTGGGTGATCACAAGAGTCTGGGGCCAATCAGGACAATAAATACCGTAACCTATGGTGGCAACGTAGTTCTGGGAACCTGGGTGCACTGGAACCCCAGTCCGCTCAGTGCTAAGTCCTACTCCCACTAGATAATCCTAGACTAACGGCTAAGCTGATAGCTCAAAACTGGCACCAAAGACTAAGTCAGGGATACTTATCTGGAAGCACCCTGAGAGTCTTATCGACCGGATTCTGCAACTAGGTTCTAAGACTGGTCAGAGCTGTTTATCTGGAAGCGTCGTAACCATCTAAAGAACAAACTAAAATCTGAAACTGGGGTCCTAAGTCTAGTCAGAGTTGTTTATCTAAAGTCTCATGACCACCGCGTGGACCAATGAAATGGAGTTTTGAGTCTGATTCTGATAACTGGGAGGTATCACAGACACCTCAAGGATTTCTGTAGTCAAACTGATCAGCTGACATTGTTCTAGACAACCCAAAGATTTCTAAATTATGACTGAGACTAGGCTAATATTCTGAGTAATATAGAGTATATAAACTTTCTAACTAAAACTGTTAAGATACATTCGACTGAGTTTCTAACACACACAAATATTATATGAACCAATGGGTCGTTGGTTCCTCTCATGGTCACTGGACGAGAAAACTGGAGGGGCTGACGATGGGTGACACAACGACTCGTTGGTGGACCTAATGGGTCATTGTGTGTAGTTGTTAGGTTCACTGTAAGATTTTCTAAAAAAGTCTCCTAGGCTCTTAACGGGGGACATGAAGATTCATTACCTGGTGACCACGAATCGTGGTGCCTGACCACGACTCGTGAGATCTTCCGTGGGGTACACTGATCCTCCCTTCCATTTCTCAATACCCTTTCCCACGACTGACCTAACGAGTCATTAGATCTCATAACGACTCATTAGGTGAGTCGTTCTGAGGCATTTCTGCAGATTTCCAATTTTCTTTGTTTTAAGTCCTAGATCTAGTCTTTGAGTTTTCGGGGCATTACAACCCCAGATCTCATAAATTACGTGCCACTGTAGGTATGTTGGGACCTCCTTTGTGACTGTCCCCAGCCCAAATAGCCCTTTTCATGTGATCACGCCCTTCATGGTTCTACCCTTGGCAAGGTACGAACGGCCTCCCGACTAGGTTTACAAGTCGGGCTCCATGTGTGCTCATATGGGGTATGTCAGTTAAGAGAAGTCTCCCACTGTTCCTCATGATTTATGCATATTTATGATTATGTATGTTGGCTCAGGAAATGTTTATTATGGATTTTCTCTTATGATTATGATTACGATTGTACTACAAATGCTTTGAAAACCTTGAGCCTTATGATATGTTATGTTACGATATTTATGATAGGAGCATGATGTCCTACTCTTATGATGTTTTATGAGCTTTTACATATTTTAAATTTCTGTTTTACTTACCTTGCATACTCAGTACATTCCACGTACTGACCCACATACTTTCTATGTTGTATCGTCTCATGATACAAGACCTGGCTCTTAAGCTCATCCTCCTCAGTAGTCCATTCAGAGCTAGCTATCAGGCTTTTGGTGATTCCTCACGTTCCGAGGTCCATATGTTCAGACTTGATGTTTCTTTCAGTTTTCAGTCTTGTAGGGTTAGTTGAGGCTGTTGTCCCATCAATCCATCGGTTATGACTAGAGGCTTTGAGACTATATGTAGTACTCAGCTGTCATGTGTGGATTATGTGTCATCTTTCATTCTATCTTATGTGATGATTTCATTTCCGTTATGTTATTATGTTAAGTCTTTCGTCTTCCACTTTACTTGAACTAATTAGATGTATGCTCATGCCACGGGTTGACTTGGTGCCTTTTGGGTTTCTTTGTCCCATGTTTATGATCCGGGTCTACTCTCGTGTCCTGAAAAGGACAGTTTGAAGGACGAATCATCTTTCTAGAAGACAGTTAATTGATCAATGGATGAAAAGTTATTCAAAAGACAAAATGTAAATGAAAGAGTAAAGGACGGTCCATCCCTGCACAACTGGCACCCTGAGTTTGAATTATTTTGGACTTTTTGGAACATATTATAAATAGATTTTTCTTATAATTTTTTTTCACGACCTGAGCTGAGATCCCAGACCGAGACACGGGACCTAGAATCATGAATGACTCCAAGATAACCTATGGTACATACATAGCGTGACTTAAGAGCATAAACAAATGGAAATTAAAGTATAAATATGACATAAGTAGAAGTTTGCGTTTCATAAGGACAAAAGTGTAAACACAACTCAACAACGCTGAACTTGTTTATACATGACAGTCTGAAGAGTCTCTACTACTATGACGAGATGATAGGAAAACACCCCCAACTAGGTCACTAGGTCTGAAAATGAAAGTCATGATGAAAACATAAAACTGATAACATCCCTGAAGGGTGAGGACTCACCCAAGGACGAATAGGACTAAACTGATCGGAAGCGAGCTATCGGTGAGACTGAGCTGGATCACCCAAACCTATATCATGAGATGATATAGCATAAAGTAGGTCAATACTTTGAATGTACTGTGTATGCAAGGTAAGTAAAACATGTTATTAAAATGTTAGTCTAAAATCATGAGTATAAATCGATAAAGATCATAAAAGTAAGGACTGCATGCTAAAAGCCATAAATCTGACATATACATATTCATAAGCTAATCATTGTAAACTAAACATAATGACCCAAGGTTTAGAAATAGAAACTATATAACTTGTCATGCTTGAGATCATAAATGAAAGCTCATAAACTGACCAATGGGTCAAATATGTGATAAAACATAATATCATGAGTCCTGAACATGAGTAACTGAAATCATGAGGAATAATGGGAGACTCTGAAATATTTCATAAACGGATCTTGTAAGCCTTGGCTAAAATGATGATAAACATACTTAACTTTGCATGGGCTTGCCCAAGTCATGAAATCGTACATACTTGAAATAGACTTCATAATTCAAAATCATGAATCATAATTTAAGAATTCATAAACATTCATGCATACTAGATAACTCATCATACTTGATCTTCATTGACATGCATAATGAGGCATAATTTCTAATAACTTGAAATAATGAATTTATAATTAAATTGAAGGTAAAATCTTCCCCATTTAGTCTTAAATCATACATTGCAACATGAGGGGATTTGACCCATCGACATAACATAGATAATTGCATGGATTGGGGCTGAAATCCTAGAATTTCAATACACTTAATTGGAGACTTGAATTCATAAATTAGAGAAGAAATTGGGCATAAGGGTGGAACAAATCCTCCATTCATGGCCCTACATACTTGGTAACTAATTTCTAAGCTAGTCTTAAAATCCAAAGAGGATTGAGAGTAAATTTGGTGATGAACCCTAGCTTGATCTTGGAAGAGATTTCAAACTCAATGAATGTACGAGAGCATAATGACTTAAGCTAGGTTAAACCCTCTTAAAATACTCTTTATGAAGCTTCAAACAACGTAATTTAGGAGATAGAACTTACAAATTATGAAAACACCCTTAATGAATTGACTGGAAAAATGACCCTGACAGGCCCAACGACCCACTTGACGATCCATCGGGTCAAGTAATGAGTCATTGTCTGATTCGTCGCCACTACAGCGAAACCCATACCCTAATATTTCCTTCACTCAATGTGTCACTTAACGAGTCATTAAGGGACTCAATGACTCATTTTCCCAATTCGTGAAGTACACTAGAGTTCAACACCTTCTCCATCACTGCATACTTACGGGTCATACCATGACTTGTGTGCAGTCTTAACAACTCATCATACCACCCATTAAGACTTCTAGAAAGTAACATTTTTCCCCAACTTGACACCACTTAACGGGTCACTCAATGACCCCTTAGGTCACTTGATGAGTCACTAAATGACTTATTCTTTGATCTGGTGCAGATTTTCATATTTTCTCCATTTCAACCCTCAGGCCTGATCATAGGGACTTTTGGAGTGTTACATTTTTAGAGAGCTTTCATTCATTATTTTCAGTATAGAGTAGAGATAGCTAGTTAACTTTACTTTTCATTGTAGATCGTAGATTTTATCTTGTAATTTGAAGATACAAGTTCATCTATTGAAGATTTCTTATACAATTTCAATTTCCACCGGTGAGCATGTCTAATTACTCTCTTTATCTTCTTCTTCTTCCTATGGATAACTAAACCCAGATCTAGAGTTATGAACCCTAATGATCCCAATTTGGTAAGATTGAGTCTGGGCTTATGAACATTTGATTGATTATTATTTTGTAGTGTGTGATTGGTGATGACAGTTACCCAAACCTGCCTAATTATGTTTATGCGACTTAAAGAGCAAATTTATATTGTGTTAGAATGTATCAACAATAATTCAAGGAATAACCCTGGCTTAATGGATTCTCCTAGATATAGATTGAATTCCAATTGGCAACAAACAATTGGGTAGAAAGGAGTTATCCTCAATTTGACAAAATTGAAGTAGATTGATAACTATGGTGCTATTGAAAGATACCCATGGGTTGTCTAAGTATTTTCTTTCATGTTCAGTGTTAGCCCATTCTCAATCTATCCATATTGGGTAATTTAGGGGGATCGACCCATAATTGGGGTCACTTCCCTAGAATTTCCATAAATTGATCACAACCCTAGCAATTTGTACTTTATAGTTGTAGTTAAATGTTATCAATCTCGATTCGAATATACTCTAATCTTGCAATACTATATTGATTAGTACTAGATAGAGTGGGCTTAGCGTAGTCTCTGTGAGATTCGACCCCAACTCCACATTGGATTTTATATTTGTTACGATCATTTACACTATTCAAGATTGAAAGTGGATTTGAACGAAATTAGAAAGTAGAATTATATGGACCAAACATACTTCACATAGTTGTGGAGAAGGTTAAGTTGATTTAGGAGTGGTTGGGATTTCTTAAAGCCACCAAAAATCCTATGCAAATGTGCAGTGTCGAGTCTTAGAGTTTGTTCTTGATGATTGGGTGTTCTTTAAGATTTCGCCTATGAAAGGCGTCATGAGATTCGAAAGGAAGGGAAAGCTCAGCTCGAGATATATTGGCCCTTATAGAATTATGTGGAGAGTCAGATTACTGGCATATGAATTACAACTACCTACGGATTTAGCTTCAGTACGTTCGGTTTTTCATATATCTATGTTGAGGAAGTCCGTGAGAGACCCATTTCTAGTAGTCCCAGTTGAGAATATAGGTTCCCAAAGGGACTTAACTTATAAAATGTCCCAGTGGCTATCCGTGATTGTCAGGTTCGCAAGCTAAGAACTAAAGAGGTTGTTTCGATGAAAGGGTTATGGAGAAGTTAGAATATTGAAAAGGATACACGGGAATCCAAGGATGAGATGAAAGCAAAGTTCCTTAGTTATTTCTCGAGCAGGAGGAAGATACCCCAGCAACTGATCCTAGCCTTGCTTAGTGTTTACATGTTCCATGCCTAAGTAGAATCTTGACATGCTCTATGAATTCTTGACTCATGTTATATTGCCCTATTTTCTAAGACTTGTTCCTATAATTGCTTATTCTTTATGATTCCTTAAAATTCTTCCCTTGGAATCCTATGCCTAGCAGTAATATTGTCCCCTCGGTGGAGAGGAATTATAGGAGAGTAAGGAAGACGTAATGGTAAAGTATTCAAATGGTTGTGATGCTCCATTTCAGTAAATTTAGAAGTCAAGGAGGGTTTAGTGTTATTTTGTGCCTATTCCTAATTGTTGTATTGATTTTGTCTTGTGAGGCCTATATTGTTGATTCTAGTTAGCTGGTGTGCTTGATTTGAAATTCTGGGATAGTATCAATTACAAAAGAAACTCTAGTAAAACTTCTATAGGATTTTAGAGTCTACTAGTGTCCTCAATCATCATTCAAGGATGAATGATCCCAATGGGAGATATTATAACACCTCATACCCTCGAAGAGAATTTCCAACCTTCGCACATACTTTTACTCATGTTATGAGGAGTGTATTTGATCCCAATGGGAGATATTATAACACCTCATACCCTAGAAGAGAATTCCGGACCTTTGTATATAATTTTACTCATGTTATGAGGAGTGTATTTGATATATAAAGTCCTTAACCAAGTTTGAAAGTAGTCAGGAGTGGAAATAACAAAACTGAGAAGTTGCAGAAATTTCACTATTCAGAAACATGAATGACTTATGAGCCATAAATGAAACATATGAGTCGTGAAGTGCAGCTTATGCGGGAGCCAGATATCCTAAGTTACTGGATTGACATATCAAGAAATGTATAATCATAGATGGGATCTACGAAATGTATATTGAATCACAAATGGAAGTCCTATTTTTTCTAAGCCATAATTTAAGGCGTACAAAGACAACCTACAGAGTGTAGAGTGGACATGAAAACTGTATGTTTCTTTGCAGAATAAAACTTCAGTAAGTTGTACAAGTGCAAGATCTATTTATGATACAATATACTATCCATATAATGGTTCCATTTACTGTATCTGGCTGTTATAAGTGGAGATCAAGATATTTTGAGCTACTAGATAAGAGATACAAAACAATATATGGATCATATCTTTGATTTATCATTCGTACCTGATTCCGAATGAGACTTCATAGAAGTGAAAGTTCCCCAGTTCAACCTACGATTTAATTTACGGACCGCAGATTCAATCCATGGTCCATAACAGTGACTCAGGTACCGTAAGTTGTATTTTATTTTCTATGTCTATACCTCTACCCCGATTTCATACTCATTTTCTTCATCTCTAGATTGATAGAATAGACTTATCTCTCTTCTCTCCAAGCTCTCCTAACAACAAGAGATGTTCTTCCAAGCCCTTCCCATAGATTATTATTGCATGCACCCTTAGATTTGTAAATGGGTTTTAAGAAAAAACCCTCTTTCTAGCTCAAGGGACTTGGCATCCCCTCTCTTAAGCTTACACTAAGTGATATTCTCTTGCTTTTAGAGAATTAAGGTTAGGGATGGCAATAGGGTGGGTGCAGTGCGGTTGTGGGGAAAACCCGAATAAACCTATAAAACTTCAACCCGCCCCATCCACCCTCATAACGAAAAGATCATTACTTTTTTGTTACCGTACATAAAGAAAATTTTGAGTTTTTTTTGTTTCCATGAGAATACATTATCTGACTTATTTTTACCTTCAGTTATAAAGATAATACCTAGCTTCCTTATAAGAAATCTATTCAGAGATCAGATTAATAAAGATTAAAGATACCATATATATCATATTTTAAACTCCCTCCATGAAAAATTATCTGTCACTTTTTTAATTTACACCTTTTTAAAAAATATTAATTAAGAGGGGTTTTTTACTACTTTAGATTTATTTAT
>JACEIK010009670.1:4974-19232 GCA_018107945.1 Datura stramonium | reverse complement strand
AGCTTAAACCCACCCCACTTCGTCCCTGCACCGCCCCATTGTCATCCCTAATTAAGGTATGTAAGGCAACTCTAAATGTGGGATATCATGTTTTCCCACAATTTTCTAGCTTTGGACTCATGTAAAGTTTTTATTATGTGGTTTTGAGATTTTTATTCATGATATAATAATTTTCATGTCTAAAGTTTTGAGAACCTTGTATATCTAGCATGATTCAGCTTAAATCTATCTTATGATTTAATTTTATGAAGTTTTATGAGTATTCATGAAAATGTTGAAAATGAATCTTTTGTCCTTATGTGTCGAAATTTCAAATTTTATGAAAAGTTTTGAGGCTATTGTTATATATTTGTCCAAGGTCACATTTACATGTTTTGAGATTAATATTGTCATAGAATTTGGTCAACATTACACACATGACTTACTTTACTTGAGTTGAGAAATTATTGTTTTAGTATGACTATGAGTTTCAAGAGTTAATAGCATGATTTTACAATTGTTTAGTTCCTTGTTTTTAAAGTGTGTGTGTGTGTGTGTGTATATATATTGAGAAAAAGGGCTAAGTTCAGGCCTTCAAAAATGGCATATTTTTAATAAATAAAGCTTTCAGGTAAGGCCAAGCTTTTAGAACAGTTATCAGTATCAGTATTTTCAAAATAGGAGTGATGACATGAGCCTCCTTAGGCAAGTATCAGAAACTATGTTTGCCTACATAGCAGTGGAGTGTACCGTTAAGCTGGGCATCTTTCTAGATTTTACTCCCTCACAAAGGATGATTCAGAAAATCTTACTACCAAGTCAGTTCAAGCCCCCTATATAACAAGGTAGGGTGGCGACTTAATCGATCAGGCTATAGGGATCAGATACCAGGTCCATATGGTGTACTATCTCAATTATGCCATGACCTCCATAGTATTTTTAGACTCTATTAGAGTATCAGTATTTTTAGAAAGAGTTCAGAATTAGTATTTTGAGTTATAGGTTTTAAAAAGGCCAAAGTGTATGTTTTTCTTTCTGAACTCTGTTGATTTTTATGCATAATAATCTACGATTAACATGCTAAGTTCCCCTACTCAGTATCCTATGTTTTATATGTTTTTGTCATCTTATATACAGTACGATTTCATGTACTAATGTCCCTCCTTGCCAGTGGGGGTGCATTGTTTAATAATGCAACCTTATGTGTGGATAGTCTCAAACAAGTAGCTTAGTAGGCTTGTCCCAGCTCATCTTTTAGGTGAGCCCCACTCTCTCTTGGGGAGGGATATATTTCAGCAGCTTTTCATGTTTTATTATGTCACAACCAGAGTTTACACCCTAGCCGTAACACGGGACAAGGAACCCCGAAAGGCTCCAAGTCGACCCATGGCATAATCACGGCATGACACTTAACAATATAAACAGCTAACAAAACATAACAGAGCGGAAGCTAACTTCAAGAGCCAAATTTAACACTTAATGACATAATCTAGCAAAACATAATACATAGATTGAATCTGATTACACGTGTCTGAAAGCTCTACTAAACTAATGAGTTGCTGGGATAGGTCCCCAGCTAACTTCTAAAGTCTGAAAACTGAAATACAATTGAATAAGAACATAGACCTCGTCCTCGAGAGATGAGGACTCACCACAATCCGTTGAGATGGATGAAGGAGCGTGTCTACCCGCGGGGCTGAGTCTGGATACCTGAATCTATATCATGAAATGATATAGCACATAAAGTATGCGTTCAGTACTTGGAATATACTGAGCATGTGGGGAAACGTAAACATACAAGTATACAAAGGAAATAAATTGAGTATATTGACATATAATTGACTTAGAATGCAACAATTCTCTCCTGGGTCACATACACATATATATACATGAAACTTTCATTTGGATCTCATATTCTGAAACATCATCGAACTCATGCATAAGGGTCAAGTACTGAACATTTAATGAGAGCCGAAGCTGAAGCTAGCATCATACACTATAGTGGATACCTACTGATAATTGAATCTGCATTTCATTATATTATATCTGTTCTAAACAGAAGTTTGAATCATACGGAACTGAGCCATACTGATAACATAACTAAGGGAGTCATTATCTACTATGGAGAGTCCCAACTAAACTAAGGGAGTCATTCTCTGCTATGGAGAGTCCCAATTGAACTAGGGAGTCATTCTCTGCTATAAAGAGTCCCGACTGAACCAAGGAAATCATTCTCGGCTATGGAGAGTCCCTGGTTGACTAGAACATAAGGAATACTGATCTGACATTATACATCTGGTCTATGCTACCACAGCTAATCAGAAACATGAGCATTTACTGATTTCATCATACAACATTCCTTTAAAAAGGATTAGGGATGCTTTTTACTAACAACAAGCCCAAACGTCGAAAGGATCATTCTCATGCTTTATCATCATAATTCATATCGTCATGATACCGAATCAACATTTAATTCAAACATCCTACATTAATGAGAATCTATAGATTCCATCACACATTACACTTTCACAACATTCAAGTTCCAAGTTCATATCATACAACATATAACATAGGATCATGTAGGATCCATAGGCCAAATTTACAGTTTAGCATAGATACATTTTTTCATATATTTAGATTTACAGAAAGCCCATTCACTTAACTCATACCTTAAACATTTAACACGAGATCATGGGAGAAGCATACATTTTCATTTCATAGAACCCATTTCAAAATTTACTCCAATTCATAAGAAAGGTACAATAATTATGCTATTATCATAGGTTTACCTCGTACCCAAAACAGTTTCATCGAAAACATAATGAGAACACATACTTACTTTCAATTGGTCAAGCCCATAAATTCTAATCTCACCTCAACATATTTATCAAATTGTACATTCTAATTTTTAAGGAAATTCTTACGATTTTCACATATTTTAGACATGGTTACGAGTTATTGATATAATCAAGTGAACAATAACAAAATCCCAATCAAAGTTCAAGCCATCTTATGAAGAACATTCTATAATCATGCATTTTCACCATCTAGCACATAATTCAAGATAATCAAATAATTCTATAATCATAATTAACTTATAATCCTAATGGGCTTTATAATTCATAGAAGACATAGAAGAAATCACCCATCAATCAAAACCCTTGGTCATGCAGTTCTAGAATAATTGAAATCGGGTTTTTGATAAAATATTTTGGGGCACAAGGATGAAAGAATATCCTTATTGAAGAACCCACATACCTAATTCAAGAAGAAACCCCCACTTGAACTTGCACCTTGAAGCCTTGAGAAACCCTTGATGAATCCTTGAGTCTTAAGAGAGAGGAGGAAGAAGAGTTTGAGAGTTATTATGAAAGAATAAGGGATTAGGCTAGAAGAAACCCTTAAAAACGTCCCATATAATACTCAAAATGACGTAGTTTAGAAGTTAGGATCATAGGATTTTATGAAAATGCTCCTGAAAAAATGCAGGAAAAATCATGTTGCCAGACCTCACGAGACACTCCACGAGTTGTGGGCTTGACAAAAACTCGTGGTGTCAATCCGTGGAGTGCACTGGATTTTTTCTCAAAATTCCTTCGGACTTGCCGATGACTAACTCCACGAGTCGTTCCTTTACGTAACGACTTGTGACTCCCTCCTTTACCACTGAAGCTAATAATCCTGATCTCTCATCCCATGACTAACACGACGAATCGTGGCTTGATGCAACGACTCGTCTTGACCTCCCGTTGTCTCCACTATCCCAACTCATATTTTTTTCTGGATTTCACTCAATGACTCTTCAGGATGACTCATTACTGAACTTAACGAGTCGTCAAGTCTCCCATCCCCTGGAGTCTTGACATCTCAAGCTGCTGCTCGTGACAAGGACCCCACGACTCGTATCCTCCCCTCACGAGTCGTGACGTGGGTCATTACCTCAAAACTCTGAACAGAACTTCATGGACTGCTTGTTATGAGTCTCACCACGACTCGTGGTGCCATCAAACGAGTCGTACCATGACTCGTTCTGAGGCAAATTTTTCACTTCCCTGCTGGTTTTCTCATCTCAAGTATGGGGTATGTTCTTAGAAACTTTCGGGGTGTTACATATTAAAGGTTATACCGGGTTCTTTATCCCTATAGCTCAGATACTTCAGTTTAATAGAGGCTTCATATACTAGATGTCAAATAGTGTGATCTCTTACTTCTACCATGATTTTAACCGTTGGCTACCTTTTGTATTAAAACAATGATTTTATGAAAAGCTCCATCTTAGTTGCATGTTTTATCACCGATTTCAAATTTGTATTATTTATGTCTATCTTGTTTGGATGTATGTTCACAGTATCATGTTAGTTCAGCGCTACGCTAGGGCTAGCAATGGCTACAGGTGCCAATCTCGGCTAGGCCCTAGGCTGGCGCATGATGGACATATCCAAAAAACATATGTAGATACTAGGATCTTCTAAATAAAACTTTGCATCGATATGAAAGGGGATCACCAAAAGTAATAGAACTAGAGGGGTCAGCCTAGATAGATGCCTATCAACCTATGTGTCTATACCTGCAGTGTGAGTGCAGCGGCCCCAGAAAAAAAGGATGTGATACATATGACATAGTACTCTTATGATGCAGAAGGAAAAATGATATAAAGTAGAGTAGTAAATAATATGGAAGATGTACAAACAGGATGTAATATCATGAGAACTAGATGGTACCATTTTGATTCGTTATGCTTAGCTTTGGGAAGTTACATACTTTTCTTGATTCTTTGGGAACGATACTCGTTATATCTTTCTTAAAGGTTTTTGGAATAGTATCTTCCCCATCCCAGTCTTCATGCTAGGCACAAAAATTTCTGTATCTTAGAATGTTATCTTCCACATCCAGGCCTTTGCACGGTAAGAACGTCAGTGTTATGAGGTGGATCATTATCTTCCACGCACAAGGCCTTTGTCCATAGGATGGTAAAGAAATGAAATGGACCGTTACCCTCCATGCCCAGGTCCTTCATCCTTTGGACATTAATAACTTTGATATTATTTATCTTATTAATAGAGATAATTCATTTAGCACTTCTTTTGAAATTCATGATCTCATAGACATTCTGGGAGCATCAAACATCTTTATCTTATACATTTTTTAGTCTTTATAGGTACCAATGAAATATTAGATATACTCATATTAGAGATGTATAACACGACGAACTTGAATATATGTGGACTTGATAACCACATAAATCATAAATGGTGTACTTCTAAGAAATAGTGAAATGGGAAGGTATATGCATAACAAGAATAAACCTTGTTACATGGAAGAATTATCAAGGAAATAGAAGCAAAACATTAACACTTAATTGAAGATCTAGGATATTTCATGCCTCACAATTGATCAACACAACACCAGGGGGAAAATTCAAATTTTGTTGGGGAGTCATGCTATAAAAGGAAGATAAGGTTTTGCATTACATACCTTCACAATCCACATCTCAATAATACCTTGAAGTCGCGATCCTTTATTAAGGTCAACCTATATGAATAACGAGGATACATATCACAATTGATACCAAGGTCCAAATTTCTAACTTAGAGAGGCATTTCCTCGAACACCCGAAGAGCATAGTTGGTTGGAGCCCCCTATGGATGGGGTGGCCTAGTAGCCAAGTCATCTGCATATCAATGTTTAACATAATCAACCATTTATAACTTAACAACATAACTTGAATCCGTTCTTGACTCTAAAACAGTCTCTTACCCTTCAACCCTAGGTTATAACATGGACTCATGGTTGCCTATCACTATCCCATGAGTCCTAACCATGGAGTAGCTCTAAGGAGTACGAAATACTACTCATGCAAGGTCTTAGGTAGTATGCTTACCTTAAAGAAATAGGATATGATCACACTTCCAAGTCTTGAACCTCAAATGTTATTCTTGACCTTACAAAGGAGAAAGAAGATTAACGCCAATCCTTGAAGAATTTTGTGGAGCATGTTGCAAAATCATGGAATATATTTCTCCATGCATGGGAGGGGTTTAGAGAGTATTTAAGAGCTATTGGGGTTGAGCTAGGGGGAAGAAATGAGGAAATCATACAGAGGTTTTGTTTAAAAAGGGTAACTAGAAAGTTGACTTGCGACCCATAAATTTCCACTTATGATCTGTAGATTCCATAAGCGATCTGTAAATGGGCTTTCATAAGTTGATCCCCGCTAAGGACAGTCACTGCTTCATGACTTTTGGCTGAAAATGGTCATTTACGATCAGTAGATCTCATCTATGATCCGCAAGTGGGCTCCATAAGTCGATCCTCTGAGACTCCTGATCATTGTCATCAACTTACACCTTCTCCATTTGGCTATCTATGGATTGTAGAATCCACTTATTGTCTATAAATGGTATTTTTAAGTTGATCCCGAAAATCCTTGGTCACTAGTTAGTGACTTACAATCATGGATGACCACTTTATGATCTGCAAAATCCATTTACGGACCATAAATGGGCCCTGTAGGTCGAGCCCTCACACAATCTACTTTACATTCCCACCTTCTTAATTCGGCCAATTCATTTCATGTGCGATCTGTATATGGCTCCATGACTGGTAAACAATATTTCTCTTGTATCCCATCCCATTTATGACCCAAAGTGCGGTCCGTTGATTGATTCTATGATTTGTATGTCACACCCGCCTTTGACAAAAGTCTCAAAAGTTCAATCTTTCCCATCTCTAATTACCTCCAAACTTCCACAATACTTTTCTAAGCCTACGAAGGTCCTTTAACCATTGCAGATTCACACGAAATCATGTTAGCCGGGTTAAGTCTTGTAATGCTTAATAGGTTAGACCTTGGTACGAACTTACGAGGTTTTACATCATCTCCCCCCCACCACCACCAACCGAAATTATTTATCCTTGAATGAGAGCTACAGCTCTGGAAAATATTAACTTATCCGAATTTTTTAAAAAAATTTAGCAAAGTTTCCATTGTAACTAGAGCAAAATCCAAAATTCTAAATCATAAACAGCTTACCAGAAATACATAAGCTAGCCTCACAGGATGCCCCAATACACATAGAGCATCGAAAAGAAAATTATGCATATGACCCAACAGTTCTAAAAGAACACGTACTCATATAATCCTCTTGAGACCACTTTCTTTTACGTGTCACAACATTTGTCAGGAGCATAAAACATATATACCATCTTAACACATAAAATATCTGGAGACATGAGTATTTAAGTTTAAGTATGAAATATTCAAGATGAGTTCTTACCTCTAGTGTCCTCTCTTAGGTTTTGGAATAGGTGGGATATCTTTCTTTCATTACTTCTTCTACCTCCCATGTAGCTCCCTCAACAACTTGATTCTTCCAAAATACCTTAATGGAGGCCACTTCTTTGTTTCTCAACTTCCGCAATTGGCAGTCAAGAATAGTCACAGAGGCTTCCTCATAGGTCAAGTTCTTTGTTATTTCTATGTCAATGGTAGGCAATATGAGAGTAGAGTCTCCTGCGCATTTCCTCAACATGGATAAATGAAAAAACGGATGGACAGAAAATAATCGCTTGGTAACTGAAATTCATAAGCCTAGAAAAACCCAGGAAAATTGTTTTGTAATCATAAGCCTAGGAAAACTGTTCTATAATCATAATCCCGTATCTTAATTGTCCTTTAACAAAGACATTTTCATCAAAATTAGATCTGACTTTTTCAATTTCAGAACGGGTTCTCATAAACTTACCGACCAATGTGTACTTTCATTCAACAGCCATCACACTATAGTAGTCACAAGCTTTAAAAATCATAGCTGGAATTCCATTGTGGTTGGCAATACTGGCCTTTACCTCTGGGCCCCCATACCTAAAATTACTAGGGCTCAGGATTGAAGGAGCTTGTAGAGCATTTGCATAGCCAATTTTAAATGAAATTCCACCTTCCATCTAAGTCGTAGGAGTCGTATCATTGTTATTTTCCAGCCGATGCACCATTTTCGGCATTGCAGAGTACCCACGGGACAAGCGTGTGCTCCAATCACGAAATTAGTGTAATTTTGAAGCTACCGTTAGAAGAGTTATGGTTTTGGAAAATAATCCAGCTGACTTTTTTTGTATGTACGTTGATTTTGCATCTCGATAACTAAAGCTTAAAATTCTAATATTTTCAAACTCCACATGTAGTCAACATGCGGCCCGCAGGTCACTTATGCGGCCCGCATCCCAATCGTATCTCAACTCAAAATTTTCAAACTTGACTCTTTCAACTTCAAACTTTTTAATAAAACAAGTACATGTTTAAATCTTGACTTTCATACTTGGACACATCCAAATTCTCTGGGATTTGGGTCTAATTACCCATGTTAAGTGAGTTCAATCCTAGTCCGAAAGTATAAGGTGTTACATGTTCCATTGGCGAAGTGAGAGAATCTGATTCCCTTTCTGCAGAAGCACCAATTTTGTTTGTTTCCACTTTGACTTCCCGTGTCCTTCAACTCCATATTATTTTTCGACAAGTGCGCAGGATAGTAGCACCCTATCTTGCAACGTTAGGGTACGAGTTATTATTAATATCATCGAAAATTTAGTTGTAGACTCGCTTGTTTAAATATGTTTTACGGCAACAGTAGTGCATAGAACTCAAAAAGTATTTATTTATGTATAACAAAAGCAAGAAAGATTAATACAGGGAAGTTGAAAAAAAAGAGGAAAACCCTATACTATTTTGGGTTAGAAATTGGTGTGCAAAGCTGGTAATAAAGAAGAGACGACAAGAGCACGTCTGGTTTATATGTGGAAAAATGAGCTTTCAATGTCATTTTCTTTGCCAGCTGCTCTTCTCGTCGTCTGTTTCCTTTTCACATTTTGAAGTAATTATATATTATAGAAAGAAAGTAGGAGGATTATAGTAATGGGGTTTTAATTCTCTCATTTATAAGTTGTTTGAAAAGAGTAGCTAGCTAGTTGTGTTAAGTCTTTGGAATTCGTGTGAGCTTTCGGAAAGGCTCGCCGGAAAATAGCAATATTATCCATTGAAGACAGTCAGGTCTGTTTATGTTTTTCTTAGCACCCTACCTCTCTCTCATCTTCCCAATGAAAAACTCTCAAATAATATTTAGTTTCTTTTTTCTCAAAAGTTTTTTCTATCTCTTCTTTATAGCAAATTCACTTGGTCAATCTTTAGATCTGCTGCTGTATCTATTATTTTCATGAAATGTATAAGCTTTGGTTTTCTCTCCCACTTATCATCAGGAGTTTTCATATTTATCATCTCATTGTGTGTACCACAAAAGAAAAAAAGAATAATAAATGTTTGCACATAGTCATTTGATATATGTTTAGAGGAAAGAAATGGAGAGAAACCCTACTGTTATTCAATATTAATTTAGTTTTAGTTTGATCTAGAGCCTATATTAATTAAATAGCGAATATATATTATTTAGTGTTTGAACCTAAATAGATGATTATTTGTGGTATAGGTGGAATGGGTCGAGGAAAGATAGAGATAAAGAGGATAGAGAACAACACAAACAGGCAGGTGACCTTCTGCAAGAGGAGAAATGGACTCCTCAAAAAGGCCTACGAACTTTCTGTTCTCTGCGATGCTGAGATCGCTCTCATTGTTTTCTCTACCCGTGGCCGTCTCTATGAATACTCTAACAACAAGTAACTATTCTTCTCTGCCTTTAATCTTTTACTTTTACTAAATTTCTTTCATTCATATAATGGTTGTCAACGGTAAACAAGAGAACTTAATAATTCCTACCAGACAACAAAGATTGCATATGAAGGATACACTGATTCCAAAAAATTTATCTGCTCACAAGTTTAAAATGCGCTTCAACTCTAAATTAAATTGATTAATAATATATAATTAAGAAAATTGTTGTACAATGAAATATGGTTATGCTTTAATGAAGTTTGGTGGATGAATCATGGCTATTAGACTAGAGCTTTTGATCACGAAGCTGCATAGAATCGTTCTCAGCTCCTGATTATGATGCTGGGATGGTCTAATGGGGTTTGATAGGACTCTTAAAATTTTATTCTCCAAAAAAAATAAGAATCATAATACATTTATAATTTCACATCCTCATTATCCAATTATTGCTCTCCATAATAAATTGAAATAAAAGAGAAAAATACCAGTTGATTCAACAATACAACATTTTAAAGTGTGGAGAAGCAGGTTATTGGTATTTCTGTTATCCAAGCTTGTTTTTTCCCAACTTGTAGCTAATTTTTAAATAATCTCAAGTAGTTGTTGTTGAAATGTGTGATTTGTCTTACCTAAAAGTTTAAACCGTTAAAATAACACATTTTTATTGCTTAATTTTATTTTCACACATTTGAATTTGAAGTATTATTATAAAAAGCAAAAAAATATATTGAAAAGATCTGTAGAAAACTGTTACGCTTCCGGGTAAAGTCTGTAAAATTTGCAGTAATATATAGACCAAAGTAGTCTCTAACAATGAGTACTTTAGCAATTTTTTATTTTTCTTTTTGGTGGGTTGAAGGCCCTTACTAGTTAGCTGTAACTGCTGTTTCCGCCTCATTATGCGTTCAGTAGAAAAAATGATAAGAAAGTACGTAATACTCTCCATATATAATCCAGAAAGAGTTGTTTGAAAGGCACATAAGATAACAATATAATTAGTAATAAGCTAAAAAAAAGGGCTACAAAACAGAAACAAGAAAATGGAAGTCAATCAGATAATGAAGAAGAAAAACTATGAGTACTAATATCGAGAGAAGTGGAGTTACCTTTTGCATGTGGTTCCAGGGGTTCTACTTGTAGCTTATACACTGTAAAAAGCTCATTTAGCTTTGGTTTTTGGGTTTTTGCTTTTAGTATGCAAGAAAAATATCTTCATATATATATATATATGAAAATTTTACTTTCAAAGTTACCTATACTTGTGATAAGGTCAGAAAATGTTGCATGCATACGGCAAGTTTCGGTACTTGGGGCTGTCCTTTGTATATGCATTAACCAAATGTCCATAAAAACCTGCACCTTCTTGTTTGAGATTTACCAGGCTTACACATCCACATATATATATATATATATATACAATTTCCTTTTTTTCCTTTTCCTGTTTAGACTTTAGAAAGAGTGAGAGAGAGAACTTGTCCCTCAAGTGTTTTTTACACTACTTGAATTACATAAGGAAAAAAAAGAATTTGGTCACCGCAAGATTACTTTTTGATTGATCAATCTTAATTATGTAAAAGAGTTTGATGAACTTATAGTTTACCCTTTCTCCTTCTTCATTGATCATCCAAATGTTTGAAATCCTTAATTGTTCCTCTTTCTATAATGGAGCCGTGATGACACATTATCCACTGACAAAAGTATCTACTTATTAGCTGCAGTTTCAACTTTAATTTTTTTTATCACTATTTATTTTAATTTTGTTTTTTTTTTTAAACTGTAAAGAATTTTCGCGAGCACCATTATTTTTAGTCATATAAGCTTTTTCTTGCCAAAAGATAATAGATTTTCAATTATACGTTCCTTTTTTATTTCAAGATGTAATGATAATTTATTTCTAACAGTGTATCTTTTTCGATTAAATCTGTTAAAAGAAAAAAAGTGGGTGGGTCCATTATATTTAGAGATGGCAATTAGGTGGGACGAACAGAGCAAAGACTAAGCGGGACAAAATTGGAGAAGACTTAAACGGGTGGAACAGAACTTTTTTTGTTAGAAATTTAAATAGGACAAGAAAAAAAAAGGGTCAATTTAAACAAAATAACTGTCATGTCATTCCATTTTTTGCTAACAGTATCCTAAAATATCTCTTTCTCAGCATTCTTATTTATAGAGGATGAAAGTCACTACTAGCTTTGCTGGAGTATGTGTGTTATCTTACTAAAGTACCTAGATTTTCTATTAAGCTCCGATCATAAAACTTTCTTTAATATTTTCTGAAAAAACAAACTGGGAATACTTTTTAGTGGTACAGAAAACTCGTAGTGATATAGAAACATTTTAAGTATCCTCAGGAAGATCATGAAAAGAGAGACCATAATTAATTAATGCATTAATTTGTGAAAGTTAGAGGAATATTTTTCTTCCTATAAAAATGTTAAACATAGTTAAATAGATGGATTTACTTCTATTTTGAATTCTAAAAAATCAAAGAAAAAAGAAAGATTTAATTTCGAAATGATTGTTCATCCAATTTTTAAAAAAAAATCAAAAAAAGTTTTAAATAAAAAATACCATGATGCAAAGTGGAAAATATGATTTTATTTCGGGAATTGATTGTTGATCCAATTTTTAAAGATATCATCAAGAGAAGTTGCAGAGTGAAAAATAAATAGCAGAAATAAAAGATAACATAAACGGGGTGGGGTGGGGC
This sequence comes from Datura stramonium, assembly GCA_018107945.1. Lineage (NCBI taxonomy): Eukaryota > Viridiplantae > Streptophyta > Magnoliopsida > Solanales > Solanaceae > Datura > Datura stramonium. Next base: position 6,885 of record JACEIK010009670.1, on the reverse strand, counting down.
AAAGAAGGACTTAGTATGGCAGGACGGACCAAGACAAATTCTTTTTTAAAATGCTAAATGGGACAGGGCAAGACAAGCCAAAATCTTAATAGGTCAAGGCTTGCCCCGCTCGAACCGTCCTAATTATATTTAACCAATCGAAAAAATTAAAAGTGATGGAATTTAAAACATGTCTTTTATAACATTAGCTTGAAAAATTATCTTAAAAATTAATGAACTTAAAAAGAATATTTAAAGTATCACGTCGACAAAACATATTTATGTATAGCAACCATCTAAGGAGTGAAAACTACCAAATATAGTTATGACCAAAATATTTAGGTGTGCACTAAATAAGTAGTGTCAAGTTCAAGAGAGTCGCGAGTATTATACCTAAAAAAAGAAAGAAAAAGGATTTTCGAATGTGTTATCTTAACACTTTTGGTGAGACGAATAAATAAATTTTTTTCTGCACGCGTAGCCATAAGAGCTTGTAATAGTCACTGGTGTATACTCAGTGTATAATGTTGACACACGAGGAAATTATTGTGTAGGAATCAACTACAATTTAAATAAAAGAAAAAAGAAAACAATCTTTTAAAATTTTTTGTTTGTTATAGTTAATAGATGCTGAAGCCATGATTCCATAATAGTCTTTCAATTTGAAGATCACAGTTGGGATTCCATTATGGGTTGTTTGCTTTGCAACAAGAAAGCAACAACAGATTCTCTCGTAGGGCGAGAGGTAGATAGCGCAGTATCTGAAGTCGCATAGGTGGGCTTGGGTGAAATTGTTTGTGTTGTTGGGTTCATTATGCCAAGTTGCACGTGCCACTGGCTTTTCGTCCCCTAGTTTACTATGAAAAATTAGTGTTTTTTAATATTTCTCCTTAAATTACAATTATTATAAATTTAGCACTTTCCAAATAAACTCAGACATTGAACCAAAGAAATGAACTTTATTAACACGAAAATTTTCAAAACTTGAATAATATGTAGAGTGTTTCTTTTGTTCTGAATTTAGGATCAATGATGTTAATTTGGGAAGTGTCAAAATTAATTTCATCGGCTATCTTTCAAAGGGTTCTTGTAAATAACTCAATCCACATTTGATTTCCTCGGGAAAAAAGACTGTTATAAATATATTCTAATTATGATGAATGTCTATTTTCTTAGAAGGAAAGTTAGGGTTAGTAACTTTGGAACCAAGTTAATTTTTTCCTATAAATAAAGGAGTTTTCATTCATTATAATTAATTCATTTAACCCCTCAAGAGAATCCCTCGAGAAAAATAAGAATTATTCTCTTTTCCTCTAAAATATTCTTCTTTTTGCTTTATTATATTATAATACGTTATCAACACAAAGTTCTAGCTACAGATCTAATAGAGCTATCGATCATATCAAGTTAAGGAAATTTTATGAACCTATCAATATGAACTCGATAAAATACTTAGCACGCCTAATTAGAGAAACAACCATCACTTATGAAGAGGTATGTATAAATTTGTTGAGCTTTGATTTTTGGGTCCTTATCAGGTTAGCAGAATTCATTATTTTTGGGTCTATGCAAAAGTTGCATAGGACATGCATATTGCTACATACCTAAACTATTTTTTAACTGCAAAAGCAAATTGTTTTGTTGGAAAGTACTATCTCATATTGCTGATGTTATTTGGTTGTTGCTTATATATTATATTTGTAGAATTTATTCTAACATAATCTCATAAATTGGATAATTTCACGTTGGTGGATACACTTGAACTCCTGTAGATCGTTAGCTAGCAATATATGGCCATTAGTAGTGGAAATTTTTTATGGCTAAATTCATTTATGTCTATAATCATTATATGTGATAATATTTATATAAGTTTGTTGTGAGTACGATTGAAGATATGTTAGATATGTTAGAGGAACAATCTTTATCTTATAT
>JACEIK010009669.1:30443-46439 GCA_018107945.1 Datura stramonium | reverse complement strand
AGTTATATAGTGCTCAAATGAATACCTAAAAATATGCATAATCTTTTAAAATTTTGAGCAGAATATATTTAATATGAACGTGTTTAAGTTGATAATTGTAACATACACCATAATTTGAGCTTAAATGAAATTTAATGGTAAGTATAAGGTTGTTATTATTTTACTCTGCCTAGATTTTGATACATGTATCTACAGTTGAGTCAAAGAGATGTTTAGTGTAATTTATGCTAAAAAGTTTAAACCAGTTACGACGGGAAACTTAGTATTATCTTTGTGTGGCTGAAATTGCATAACCCTTATCTGTTTCGCGGTTTGTTTTAATTAATTATACATTCATTCTGTAGTTAGCAGTTAGTTGATATAGTGATTGTTGAATGGGGAGCAGTGCTGCATATTGTGGTGGATTGCTATGTTGTTCCCAGTCGCGATTGATCAATTCAAGGATAGTTTCGGGCTTATCGGTGTTGGAACAAGTGGATAAGGAGTTAATAAAGGGGGATGAAAGGGCTGCTTTGTCTCTTGTCAAGGATTTGCAGGGCAAACCTGGTGGTCTTAGGTGTTTCGGTGCCGCTAGACAGGTTCATTCTTGCAATGTTCTCTTCATTAACATTTCTTATTCAGTAGCCACAGTCCCAACATATTCAAAATTTGGTGGATTTATGATAAGTTTCACTATTTCTATTCAATCTATAGCAAAGTTTCCTTATCTGGGTTTGGGGCTTTGTTGTATAGACAAGAGTTAGACCTATTTTCCTTTTGTTGGTTGATCTATTTGCATTTGTTATAAAGTTTTTAATTAGTTATATGTAGATGTAAATGTTTCCTAGAAAGGCGAAAGCCTACTTAGTTGTTAGCGGTTAGCTGAACTTAGTGATAAACTATATCCATATCTAGCTAGGCTGAATAGTTAATCGTTTCAATTTTATTGGATAGACATTGGCCTTGTTATTCCCTTAACTTATGTTAGAAATCTGCTTTAAGCTTACAAGTTTATAGAAGGGCATTCGCCTTGTAATTCTCTGAGCTTATGTAGGAAAACTGCTTTAACTTTATGTGTAGGTTCATGCAGGTACCGCAGAGGCTGTATTCCTTGGATGAATTAAGGTTGAATGGAATAGAAACCGTATCTCTACTATCACCAGTTGATGCCACCCTCGGTGCAATTGAAAGAAACCTGCTGATTGCTGCTATATTAAGTGGTTCTGCTGCATGGTATGCGCTTGATTTGAGCCCACAACAGATCCTTTTTGTTTCTCTCGGGGTTCTGTTTCTGTGGACTCTAGACTTGGTAAACTCTTTAGATGCCTGTCAATTTGTCTTCTGAAACTCCTCTATGGCTGTTCATACTGCATTTTTTATATCTTTTCTTTAGAGATTTCTTGAAAATGTGTTGCGAAGGTTAGAGCCATGTTATTCAATACAAGATTGATGGCCGCTAGTTTTACAAGATTGATGGCTGCTTTTCTCCCAGAGAAATTCAAAGTTTAATATTACTTGAAACACATTGCAAGGAACAAATACCCACATTTCTAAATAATTACCAGCTTCAATTTTTGTTCATCCTATAACGTTGTTAAATACTAATTTTATCACATGCGCGTTGAACTATGAAATTACTCTGTGCAAAATTAAGCTTTCATGATAAAGTCGCCAGCTTGACACGTTTCCAGATAAATAACACTTTTGCTGACCTCTTGCTGCCCTTCTCAAGGTTTACAAATCCCATTGGGACATATGCTCGTGATAATTTTAGTTACATGTTATGTCATATTTTGGGAATATAAAGGAGAACAATCTTAACCTTGCGATAACAGTTTACCCTCTTGTTTATGTATATTTGACTGTTAATAGATTTATCAAGTCAATAGAGGTGAAAGTAAAAAGCCTACAACATGGAGTTATGTGATCTGAAATATTTCAGGCATAATTGCTGAGTTATCCATATTTGTGCATAGGTTTCTTTCAATGGAGGAGTTGGTGCTTTGGTCCTTGACACAATTGGCCATACTTTCAGTCAGAAGTACCATAACAGGGTTATTCAAGTGAGATTCATCTCTTTCATTCTCTCCCTGACTCCCTCTCTCTCTCACCCACACATACAAATGCAGCACACTAAAGAGGCTTTAGTTTTCAACTCTCTTTTTGATTGGAACATCTTGCAAAAGACTTGTGAATTGGTTGATATTCAGAATTTGGTTCTTCATTTCATGTTCCTGCTTGCAATGTCTTTAATACGCAAGTATTTGATTTCCTTATTCTTTACTCTACTTTTCTCTCTCAGAAAGTCTTCATTAATTGGCCTTTCTTTTCCGTGACTTGTCTTGTAACAAGCTGTTCATTCCCCAATTCTGATCTAGCATGAAGCTGGGCATTTCTTGATCGCCTACTTGCTGGGTATTCTTCCTAAGGGGTATACGCTCACCAGTTTGGATGCTTTGAAGAAGGAAGGATCATTAAACATCCAAGCAGGAACAGCCTTTGTGGACTTTGAGTTTATTGAGGAAGTAGGTAGTCTCCTATCAATTTTTTAACCTCCAGTAGAACTTTTCAGTGTTGGTAGTTCCTTGAATATTTCTCTTTCTTCTCCTCTAAACTTTCTGTTGCAAAATTTCTGGGCTGGGCAATAATCATGTAAGGTGTAGTTACTACTCTAATTTGACCCCGATTTATTGCCGTGCAGGTAAATAGAGGGAAAGTAACAGCCACGGTATTTATCCTTATCATAAGTATCATGTATGCTTATTTCTTTGATCTGTTATATGATCTCTTCACTAATAATGCACTTCTAACAGATGCTGAACAGGTTTTCATGTATCGCATTAGCAGGTGTAGCAACCGAGTATCTTTTGTTCGGGTATGCTGAGGGAGGCCTGACGGACATTAATCAGGTTTATGTTATTCCTCTGCCTCCTATATTCTGAAGAAAAGCCAACTTTCTAGGTTTAGTTTGCTTAGTTCGTATCTCAACTGAGTGGGACATCTAAATTAGGACATGACATCATATGGTACACTGAGAGTTATACTATTGGAAGTGCAATAAACAGCAACTCCAGTCCTTAAATACTCTTCCTCTAAGAAGAACATGAGCTTTATTAATATGAGAACTGCTATACTTCCATCAAACAAATAGTGCTCCTTCCTAGATTTATTATAGATTGTTATTCATTTTCATGCATTAAAGAGTTCATTTCTCCACCTATTGCTACTGTACATGCAGTTGAAATAACAGAGAACTCAAAACATATTGCCATTCTGGCAAACTGGTTTCTTTAACTGACTTGATTGTACAACTTCTTGTTTTGGCTTTGGCTCGCAATATTTTGCCATTCAAAATGAGCTTTGGCTCACAACTCTTGGACTCCAATTGACAAATATAGAAATACCATCTGTTGTTGGTCTTTTTCTTGTCTTTTTTTCTTTTTCTTAATCAGTGATTAAAATTTAAGGGGCGAGCTTGCTTTCTTGATGAGTTGTACAAGTCTGAAATTCGTACATGATTGATTCTATATTACTTGTTAAACAAAGGCTAATAAAAGTACCTGCTTGACAGTTGGATGCGTTACTGAAAAGCCTGGGATTTACACAGAAGAAGGCAGATTCTCAGGTGAGATGGGCTGTACTGAACACAATCCTCATTTTGCGACGTCATGAGAAGGCACGAGTGAAGCTTGCAGAGGCAATGACTCAAGGGAAATCTGTGGGCGTCTGCATTGACACTATAGAGAAATCCATTAGCGATGATGATTTGTAGCTTCATATTTCTTGAGATCCATCGTATAATTCCTGATATCCCCTATGATTGTACTCCTTCATTCTCTTTATAAAGTAATCTTTTGTGTGGAAGTGAATGAAGTTACTGCCTCTCGTCATAATTCTTCATAAGCAAAACCTTGCTCGAGAAAGATGCAGTAGTAAGCCCACCAATAACTTCACCAGAGCGCTTATTCTTTCCTTGTTTCCCATGTTCCTTTTCACTGTCATTCACTCCTTATTGACATGAATGACTTTGTTCATGATACCATTATTTTGTATGATCATCTTCTTTGTGAACATGAGAATGACAATACTGCAACTTTAGATGAAAGGCATTTTCTGAAATCCCAAAAGATATAAAAACTGATAACCAGTGTCTAAAGTTTTTACCTTGTATCTTAATGGTGTTCAATTTGAAATTAATGAGATGCCTGGTTCATGGAAAACCATCATTTAAAGTTTTCGCATTTGGCACTTACTCTTACCTTCTCTCATCTTTGAGATTATTGACATCTAGGAAAATCACCTCTTGGTGTTGCTTGGCATATCAAGGTGGTTTCAATCAATTCACATAAACTATTCTAGATGCAAATTTTATCACTTACTAATGCTCAAACTGTGTATTGAACCATGCTGTTTGTCAATTGTCAGATTGATGCTTTTAAGAATCACCATTTCATTTCCTTACTTGGATGTAGTAGTGCTTGAGATTTCTCAACTGGATGGGTGTCTCAGGTAAATTCTGAGATTCATGAGGTGTATCACTCAACAATACTTACCGTTGCCAAACACAGAGATTCAACGATTATATCCGAGTCTCGGCAATTTTGATTGCGTTAAACTTTGTACTTTTTTGAGGTGAACAGTTTGCAGTCTAAGTAAATATCAGCATTAGAAGCATTTTGCAACTCACTATCTGAATGAATTATTACTTATGCTTGATAATATACAGCAAGATAGTTGACTCATTACTTGTCCAATTTGGTCACAGAAAGTTCAAGCCTTATAACTTAGAACAAAATTAAAAACCAAGAAATCATCCACAAGGTCTAAGATCTCTCTATGAGTCAAGCTGGGCATACCAGACACCCTGGATTTTAACATCCTTAGGTGTCTTTGCCCCCAAATCAGTATCAGATGGTTGAATGCTCTCAAACACTCCAATCACCTCACCAGTCTCTGGCTTGCTCTTGGTAACACTCAATGTGATCTTTCCTGTTGAAGACGCAGCATTCTTTACATTCTCCTTCTCGAGCTCCTCCTCGTCTCCTCTGCCTCCAGCAGGCAATGCAACAGCATTGTCATAACCAGTAGATCCACCCCTGCCCTTTGGGTCTAGAAATGATGAACCTCTGTATGATGGCACAAGGAATTCCCCGCTGAAGCTGTCGGGCTTTCCAGATGCCACAAGTTGTTTGATGGTGAAGAGGAAGGGAACACGCTCACCACCAGGAAGCTGGACAGTAACAGCAGCGTAATCAATTCCATCCTTCTCCTCAAACTTAACGGTGCCATCAGGAGATACTTCAAAGGGTCCCTCAATCTCATCCAAAGTGTAGGTTAAGCGGGTCATGAGCTTGGTCTTTTGGAATTCTGGGGCTGAATTCTTGCTTACACCCTCTGCCTTTACGGTGAATGATGTGGGCTCTAAGCAGAACTTCTTGGCATTATATTTTCCCGGCTTGAAGGCAAAGCTCTCAACACCTCCATCTATGGTAGGGCACTGGTTTGCAGTTCCAGTTCCCTTTACTTCCATGTATGTCTTGCTCTGAATTTCGTCATAGGTTAGACGTTTTGGAACTCCTTCAGCATTTGCTCCCTATATCACCAAGTTGCAAATCTTTAGAAATTTTCTCACTTAGACACAGGACATCAAAAGAAAAAAGGACACAAAGCATTAAACAGTTGATCATTAAAGGAACATGAGCTATATAGTTCCTGAACTATAGATGACAAGATGAACATTCAGAAATGAGCAGCTTTAAGTTATTCTATGGACCATCCAAGACATCAAAGTTCTTTTGAGACAGAAAATGATGGATTTCCTGAATAACATACTCTCACTAGCAAGTTCTTCAGGAATAAGATCTACACCTGAGGGACGTGTCGAGATATAATTAAGTAAATGAAAGAGTGTTCTATCCAACAGATCAAACTTTTAAAACGAGATGGTCGCACAATTTAACAGAATTACGACATGAACTTACTGAGACAACAAGGGCAGAAGTGGCAAGAGCAAATCCAGCAATCTTGGCAGCATCAGTACACTTCTGAGCAAAATCTTTAAGATCAGCTTGCAAAGAGCAAGTAACCCTGGCTGCAGCTGGTTCAACACCAAATGCCTTGTTGACACTTTGAGATGACCTCAACTGCAAGTTGTTTCTGGCAGAGACAACACCAACCTTAGTTGGTTGCATAAGAGTAGCAGCTGCTTGTAGAGAGGCTGCCATTTTTATTTTTCTTGATCAGTTTTCTGGTCCTCTTTGGTTTCTGTTTATTAGAAAGTAAGAAGAGTGGCAGTTGGAGGGTGAGATTGCACAAATTATTTTTGGTGGCTTTGCTGTGAGTAAGATAAGATATAGGATAAGGTTATTAGTCTCTGGTTTGTTAGCTTGCCATGTGGAAAAGTTTGTATTTAGGATAAAGATACTCACTCCTTCAATCTTGCAATAAAATTGATTCACAATCAGGTTTTTATTTGATATTACCAGAATTTACATGGTATTTGTACTCATTTGCAGAGTATTTGAATGAAGGGAGGAGTATGTACTATGTAGTGGGAAATGACGGCCAAAAAGGAGAGGCAACAAAAAAGAGTACTACTGGCCCATGCAGGTCTCGAACCTGCGACCTTCGCGTTATTAGCACGACGCTCTAACCAACTGAGCTAATGGGCCACATGTCCATGCTGCTATCCTTTTTCTTTTTGAAAGACTAATAAATATCCACTTGTCAATTTAGATTTTCTAAAAGCAGCAGCTACATTTAAGAAAAAAATATAAGTACCCCCAACTTATCTATTGCCCCTAAAAGAAATTGTCCTTATTTCTTTACATATTATGTGTTGCCGTGAAGTCATGTTGATGATGATGTCCCTACTGATGAGTAAACGTGCCGGGATGACTCAGACNATTATGTGTTGCCGTGAAGTCATGACATGAAAACACTTATCTCACGTGCATGGAGAGCGTTGAAAAATGGCTCTAACCAATATAAAATGATCACGCTTCAATCTCAAGCCGATTTTAGAATTTTTTTTTAAAAATACAATATTTTTCATCTTCTTCATTTTTGAGTCTCAAAATTCAATAAAAACTCATTCAAATCACACCAATCAAGCATAAATTTAAATTACAAAATCACAACAACATCAGTGCCAAACCTACAAGAACTTCCAAGAATTCATTTTTTCCTTCTTTAAGCTTTTTCATGGTTCAACAATGATGAGTTCTAAATTCTTTAATTTTAGTAGCTATTAAGAATCTATAATGAGTTTCACACTTGAATCTCTAACTTCAAAACTTCAACAACCGTCCAATCTACTCAATGCATCCAATTCTTTTTCAAGTTCATACAAGAACAATAAATATAATAACTATTTTTTTCATTTGAATTTAATAAGAAAATGAAGAATTTGGTTTTCTATGTATGTCAAATTTTGATATTTATTCAATTTTTAAAAAATTTAGAGATTAATGATAGAATGCGTGCAAAATTTAATGATAAATTTGAAAATACTTATGCGTTTCGGTCCGTCATAAGTTTGGGGTACTTGTGCGTTACTTTAAAGACTTTCTTTGTTATTTTTTTCTTTCATTTTCTAGTTTATTAATAACAAAATTGACGGAATTTGAAGAATTACAAAACTGATTTTAAAGATTCCAGCGTGCCTTCTATTTCTAATAACCCATAAAAAGTGATTCCATTTGTCATAAGTCTGGGGTACCTATGCTTTTTAATTCAAATTAACCTTGGAGGGACAAGTTTTAGAAACATTAATTTTTACTTTGGAATAAAAATTTGTGCAAAAAGAAAACATGATCGCATAATAACGGCCTTATAGACAGTTTTCTTTATTGAGATCCTCAAAATCACACCTTGAGAACACAGATCTCACAGAAAAAAATTGCAAAAAGACTTGTTCTGAAAAACCACATTTTCTGGTAAATGTTTTTACAACTTTCTGAACAAAATTTGTACAAACGTAGGTAACCTATCACCAAGCATTTGAAGCCCAAAACTTTATCTTCAACACAGAGTCATAAGCCCAAAAGTTTTCTTCATGGTAAGACTCGAAAAAAAAAAAGAAAGATAATTTTTAAAACAAAGAAAGCAGATTATGTTGCTGTACCAAATAGCAGAGATTAACTCAAAGCATAAATAACCAAAAGTAAAAGCAAAGTAATGAAAGGTAGAAGTAGCAGATAGAATTTCCTCTCAGACAAATGCCTCGATTGTCTTCATTATATTAAAAAGAATGGATTATCAGACTCGTCATCTGTTTTGTTCATCACTGAGGAACTTCTACTTCAACCATTTCAACAACAACAACAACAACTAACATATGGTGTAATCTAGTAGAGAACATGGATTACCTCCTTCACAGCAAGAGTAGGTCAGGTTTAGAGTGAAGCAGTTGTACTTATAAGGCGTCGGTAGGTTAGGGTTTTCGCAGCCGAAATTAACACAACTCTTGCGCAAATATTCTGGGCCGGGATTGAATAGCCAGACTTACCACTACTGGGCTTCTTTTGTTGTCCTGGCCCAGTTTAACCACTTGCACAGCTACTCCAATAAACTAGCTTACATATTCCTTAGGAGATGAACAAAAATAAATACTCTCATTTCTTCAAATTTCTAGAATTAAATTTCTTAATTTTAATCGTGTATTTGAATATAAAATTTTTAAAAATATTAAATTAAATTACATATTTAAAAATTATATAAAAAATAATGTAATTCGCAATAATTAATTATTCAAAATGTCTAAAAAACATATAAAAAGATCGAGATAAAATAACTCGTTTGGCTTTCAAAATTTAAAATGTGCCAAATAAATTAGAATATAAGAATTAACAAAGGATATAATATAAAATTACATGTTACATATATATTGAAATTATGTATATGTGTTGCCATTTGATCATTAGATCTCATCTAGCTATTACAAATAAAAGTGCCCAAAAAATAGTTTAATAATTTTGTGTATAAAAAGAAAGATATATTTTTTAATCAATTTAAATTTTTTTTAGAAAAAGAAAAGAGTATGAATTAAAAAACAAAACACCAGTAGTCTTTCTTGATGAAGTTATGACCAGAATTGGTGGACACTATTTAAATATAATTTTTTTTACTTTTAGATAACCGTACTAGAAATTTACTATGTGCGTGACATTAATGACGATTGTCATAAATNTATTTTAATATTTTATTTTTATACGTAATATATTTCAAAATATTATTACGCAATATTTAAATATAATTGTTATAGAAGAATAATTTTATAAGAAATGTAATGTCAATATTGTTATAAGTAGAAAGTTATTATAGAAAAATAAAATGTAATATGAAAAATCGATCCCAAAGAAAATCATATCATTAAATGATTGTTATAATCAGATTTGTCTCTATATATAATTGATTTTTGAAATTTTTTTATATAAGAAAAGCTTCCAAGTAGGAGCAAAAAGTGATTAAAAAACGTATGAGATCATTGGTCCGAGTGGCAGCCACCGTTACAATTTGACAATTTATTTGTCCCTTTATCTCTATATAGTCCTGCACTTCTAACCCTGGCCGAAACACGCTTTGAATGTATTTGAGTTGAAGCATGAATATTAATATGTAATTTTGGGGGGTATATATGTTTTAAGCAGAGACTAGCATTTGGGTTGATGACAAGGTACATGTAATATTTGATTCAGACCAAATGTATTTATTTTTGATAAATTTAAAAGGCCAAAATTATTTTGAAAAATATTTGAGTAATTTATCCAAGGGATAATTTTTTTCATTTTTTTAACTGTTGAGTCTATCAGGAAAAAAATAATAAAAAATAAAGNCAGGAAAAAAATAATAAAAAATAAAGAATAAAAACAAAAATAATTAAATTTATAAACTGAATGTAAAATGTCATATAAATATTTTTTGTACGTATTTTCTCGCTATCACACAATACAAAGAGAGTGAAACCACTCTCCACAATACCTGATACTGAGATGAGAATTTTGACATAGAAAATATTATAGTTCATAAGTAACAACAACCCTTATAGTTTAAGTATAGAAACTAATAATTCCCGGATAACTTATAGGATTTTGAGGTATTAACTCTTATTTTTCAGAAGTAAAGATTTTAGTTTTGAACATTAAAATAATATTCTGTTTGTTTCAAATTCTAGTAAGCAAGAGTAAAAGTTTAGACTGCTGCTAGCTACATTGCATATTTATAATACTGAATTTCGAAAAGTTGCATCTCTTTAGTCTATTTACTCGTCCAAAATTTTCCTTTAGACAAGTGTTTCACAAGAGTCCTCATGTCACGTGAAATAGGGATGCAATCTGGCCCCTAAGTTGGCGATGAACCACATTGTCAAAAAAATGACTAGTATTAAACAATTAATCAGATCCCTCGAAGAAAATTATTTCTACCCAGAAAGGGACAAGGAATGAAAAGAATGAATTATGTTATGATAAAAGAAAGCAGTATGAATTAATCTGTCGACAACTTTTTGACATTTAATAGCTTTAGGATGTAAAACACATACTTCACAGCTGACTTGACACTAATTTTGTACATATTATTTTGAATGGCCAAGAGTGAGTTTCTCTGTACTAATTGCTAGTCCTTTTGTTTCAATGCACAAAGGATCAGTTTAATTATGTGTTGGTTCTCAGTGGTGCATGGTAAAATGATTGAGCTACTTTTCGATTGGCAAAGGCAAATGAGATAGAGAAATTGATTCAAAAGGAGAAGAAATAGAGGGAGACTTTATCGTACTTTTTATGAAAGGGATTCGACAAATCTTTCCAGGCCAGCAATGGTCATTTTGATGCATTATGTGATGGCAATTGTTGGGCCTTACTAGGACCACGAGATGATTGAATAGTCCAACACAAATTTCCCTCTGTAACACTCCGTCTAAGTTGAGCACTAAGTTACAAATAATACTATTGCACTACTGTTTTACATGTCCAATTAAAACTCCAAATTCCCAAAGGCAAGTGATGCTCCTAAGTCCTACAAAGCCAACAGGGCGACATTGACAACTCTAGTATATAAAGCTACTTTGAATTCATCAATATAAAAAGTAGTTCATCATGATAATTCACTGTCATCCAGACGAGTTAAAAAAGCTAATTAAATGGAGGCTTGTGCACTTCAATAGCTCCAATTTTGATCCTCTAACTTAAGATTTACATTCTTTCTATCCTTCAATTCACTAGTAGACACAAAGTTTAATTAGACCCTCTTACTCAGGCTACTGCAGATAAGTATATAAGACGAATATTATAGATAGTTTACCACCTAATTAGGAGCGGATCATAAAGAGTTTTAGATATTGGAAGCGATAAAATTCAAATTCGTTACATTACTGTTCAACTGCAACTTCTTAACCACCTGTTTTTCCTTATTTATCATTGAGATCTAAATATAGAAAACAGCCACTTACAAACAAAGAAGAATCTGTCCACTAAAGAATAAGTTGGAAAGGAGTAAACAATTTCTCAATTACGGCACAACAGATATATAATTTAAAACTAAAAAGTAGAAACCATTAGGTAGAAGGAAGTTGTTGATTTGTTTCTTATTTTTTGGCTCTATTGATGGTGACGATGACCTCGCCCTTTCCTGGCCTCCACAACGGTGGGCTCATGCGAGTCACACACTTGAGTCTTGAATTTACACCCGAACTTCTTTCTCCACCCTCCTCCTCTTTCGCCGCTGTTGCCGCTACCGTGTTTGCCTACCTTATCTATCTTCTGGATAGCTTTCTTCATTGTAGAGCATTCTCTTTCCAGTTCCTGTACTCGCGTCCTCATGCTATCCATATCCAAGCGTAGCACCTGATTCTCTCTCACTGTGCTCCTCCACGTGCTACTCCCTTCCTGTACACGTGCCACTCCAACTACTCCTGTCGTTTCCTCTTGCTCTCCACCTTCACCGTCCCCTTCCCCGCCCTCCAATATCGATACCCGCGGGACTTCTCCTGGAGCCACGTCGGCGACCATAAGAGTTCCGGCAATTGCTTGCCGGAGTTGGAGCTGCTCGAAGAATAGTACCTGAACTACGGCTCTGAGTGGAAGCCGTTCATTCTGAGCTGCGTGTGTACACGCCTCTAGTGTTAGCTTCTGGCAATCCATTACTCCGCATATTTGCTCCCTCTCCGCCTCCGATATCCATGGATGCGCCTGCATAAGGAATTAGTTAACAATATTGAAAAACCAATTTTTTGAACTATGCGAGTGAATGGAATTTTTAATTGCGAAAATGTCATTACCTTGAGATACACATCGACAGCTCTGTAAAGGCCATCATCAAAAAGTCTTGCTTGGTCAGGCAATGCAACAGCTAGTTCACAGAATTTCTCCGGCAACAAGTTATTATCGGAAGCGATTTCTGATAAGTAACCGTCGATTAACTTTCCGACTAACATTAACGCCGCGGATCTGACACTGATGATCTCTTCTTCGCCTTGAATTCTAGCCGTCGACCTCTCTTCCAATCCGTTTAAAAAATATCCTAATATTCTCTCCACACAAGCGACATCATATAGCGTTTCATTCAGATAAGAATAGCTCGGAATGAGAAGATCGTCTAATGTCGCTTGTTCCAGTTGAGATCCAATTTTCCTCTCCAGTGCAGCTCGAGCAGCTTCCGAAGCATTTAGTATGTTCGCTGTTCTCAATAAGCCGAAGAGAATCCTTGTAGTGGTTGAAGTTCTTGAGCTAGTCTCTTCAGGAAGATAAGTAATTATAGTCTCCAAAAGCTCTCTCTGTTCGTTCTCTGATGGTATCGAAGATGACGATGTCTTCCTACTCGAGCGCGAAATTCCTGGAATGTACTTCTTCGCATAATACATTAGACAGCTCTCTATAACTTCTGAACTCAAATCTCTACCTTTCATTGCAGAAATCAAACGCTTGAACAAAGGTAAACTCAAGTGCCCCAGCTCTTCGAACCATGAATCCATACCACCGGCTCTGTTGGCACCTTTACGGCGAGTATTTGCTTCAACTCCATTTCCGGCGCCGTCATTCACCGGCCAGCCAAAGAGAGACGGATCCGCAGCTGAAGATCTAACGGCAACGGCGTCAATGCATCTCTGAACAATGCCGAGTGTTTCTGCTAACGGCAAGATGTTCTTGCACGAGTTTAGGGTTCTAATGGAGTCCTTAATGCTCTTTAGCACAGTCTGTGAAAGAAACCTCTCTGTCTTGGAAATGAGGTTATCTTCAGAGTACTCTTCAGTCATCTCCAAGTACTCACCCGCACAGCGCAGTGGAGCAACGTTCGATGCAGACAGCTCGATTTTCACACCATAACAGAACTTGGCAGCCGTCTCGAATGTTTCTGAACCGCCCGGAAAATCAGGGAGCGAAATACAGCATTGCTGGTCCTCCTCATTCTCCTCATCTTCTTCTTCAATCTCCTCGTCACAATCACCATCATTGTCTCGTTCAACAGGTTTTTGGATTTTACTGCTACTTGTCTTTGTCTCTTGCTCTGTTATCATCTCATGAAGCTTTCTGCTTTTTGACATCAGTGGAAACTGAATCAACCGACACAAAAACAAACAAACACATTAGGAACACATTACATCAGAATCTATTCATTTAACAGGCCACTGACCAACCTTATGAAGATGGAAGGTCATATCTTCAACTTCGATGATGATATCGCTGGGTAATCCTGTAGTACAAAACCTGGAAAATGTAGGACGAGAAAAATCAGCGTATCTGAGTTAACAATAAGTGAAGAAGAAGAAGAGAAATTACATTGTTACTCACCATGCTTGGCCTTTGGAAATGGGGTGGTCAGTCTGCGCCATTCTTTTTCGATGTAACAAGAAAGTTTAAACTTTAGTTAGCTTTCACCAAGGAAGTACGACTAAGATAGATCCATGAAGATAAGGTGTTTGAAAGAAGGTCAGATTTGTCTTGGCGAAATGATTATGATGATGATGATGATGAAATAGATGGATTTTCTTTTCCAAAATCTCTGTCTTCAAACTTGTACCCACTTCCCTTTTGATGAATCAGAACAGAATCTTCTTTTATCTCTCTCTCTAGGGTTTGAAGAAGGAGGAAGAAGAAAGCTGGGTGGAGGATTCAAAAAGCAATCACACAGACTTTGTAAGCAGAAATTACTATCGTCATCATCCTTTTATCCTGTTTATAAGCACCAAAAACACACTTGCTTGCCAACTATTGTTATTGCTTTTTTGCATCAACAATGCACTATTATAAAATTCGAGCATTTTCTATTTCTGTATTTAGGTGGGCCTAATCGTTCATTTTAATTTTAGATTATAATCATACCCAACTTGATTAAAGGAGTGTGGTTGCACAAACGAGTATTCACGTTATTGTCCTAATCAACATTTAATTTGATTATACGTTGTATCTCATTCTCAAATTAATTGAGGCAAATTATATGTTTGAATTACACATCTTCATTCATGAGAAAGTGTTCGTCTTAATTTTTTTATTATTTTTTAGAGTAATATTCACCTTAGCCCCCTTAACCTGTTTATTAGGGTAGGAAGACAATATCTCCCCCCACCTTTTAAATGGGAAACAAAATCACCTCTGACCTAAAAATCAACCACAAAAAATAAAATAAAATAAATCAATCACCAAACTTTACAAAATGATGTTACTATCCCTTGTTTGAGGGAAAACTATTTTCTTGCATATGGGGCAAAGAGTATGAAAAATTCTTTAAGTTTTCTGTTTTTTGTATCCTATGTAAATTTTTAGCCTTACAGATAAGATCAATATGATTCTTTTTTCATATTGGTATTGGACAATGTGTTATAATATTACTTTTAGTTTTGCAAGGTTCAAGCATCAAGACTCTATTAGTATAGTTTAAGTTAATGGAGTCAAAAAGAGAAAAAGGAGACTAATGGAACAAATGATTTCAAGATTATGGGGTTATAATGACTTGAAGATGGATGGTCCCAAAAGGGGCCTCCAGCTCAAAGGTGGCCCATCTACGCTGTGTCCAGTTATCGTACCTTTTAAGGATCCATGACAATTTGAATTCTACTCAATATAAAGCCCACATTTCCTGCTATATCACCGCACCAAAGTTTTTTATTTGTACCACGAAAAGAAATTAAATTTATAACACCACACAAAATGAGTAGGTAGTCTTAGTGCTGTTTAATTTTCTTTATCAGTGATTTTTTTCCTTATTTTCTTAGACTTTAATTTTATTTACTACCTGGTATTTTTTTTCCTTTGATTTTCATATTGATTGTTGTTGCTATTGGTATATTTTATTATATTCTTTTTACTTATTTGTTTGATATGTTTTACTTGAGTCGAGAATCTATCAGAAACACTCTCTCTACTCTCATAAGGTAAGGATAAAGTTTCATACACTTGACCTTCTTCAGACTCCACTTATGAGATTTCACTAGATATATTATTATTGTCAAAAAAAATTTGGCGCACCGGAGTTTGGTAGTTCACATGCAGACCATGCTCAATTTCAATATTATTATTTAATTTAGTATTTAAGTAATTTGAATTTGCATCACCCCATAAGATTTATTAAAAATGTAAACAGGTTTTATGAGGATATTTTTTAATCTTCAAGATTAGGATTGAAAATCACTAGTTAAGAGTTGACATTTCTATCTATTTCACCATAACACTAATGATTATTTCAATTGCACAATACAATAATATTCGGATTAATTGAAATGTGCTATATACATTTATATCTCATTATAGCGATAATATTTATCTGAAAATTTTATAGCGGCTATATATATACTGACATTTGACGTTTAGATCTTATTTAGGTGTTATAAATAAAAGCACGCAAAAATTTGTTTAATGATTTTATATACCAAGAAGAAGAAATGTATTTATTAATTAGTTTTTAAAAAATAAATGAATATAAAAAAAAAGAAGCAAATACCAGTAGTCTTTCCTCGTGAAGTTACAATAATGACTGGTGCACATTATTTTAACGTTAATTTTTTTCTTCATGTGCATTCCATTAATG
>JACEIK010009668.1:17109-49267 GCA_018107945.1 Datura stramonium | reverse complement strand
GTTTCACCCCGTATTCCTATTCCCGTGGGTTCGACATTCCGGTTCTTAAAAAGAGCCACTATATTACTTGTACGACCCGTACACTTGCGGGCTCATCAGTTGCAACTATTCAATCACCTCAATCTTGGCACGATCAACCTCAAGCCCCTTCCCTGATACCTTATAACTAAGGAAAATGCCTCCTTGAACAAAAAGTGACATTTTTCCCAATTGAGAACCAAATTTGTTTTCTCACACTGAGCTACAACTCTATTATAATTCTGCAAACATGACTCAAAAGAGTTGGTAAAAATTGAAAAATCATCAGTAAATACATCGACGAAATTCTCCACCATGTTCGAAAATGTGGCCATCATGGATCTAAGAAATGTGGCAGGTGCAGTACAAGTCCAAATGGCATATGCTTAAAGGCATAAGTACCACAAGGACAAGTGAACATCATCTTCTCTTGATCTTCTAATGTAATGGCCACCTAATTATAGCCTGAATATCCATATAGACGCATTAACATTCTTGGCCAGCCAGTCTATCCAACATCTGATCCATCAAGGGAATGGGATAAGGATCTTTGTGAGTGGCCTCATTCAATTTCCTATAATCCATGCAAATTTTCCACCCAGTAACTATACGTGTAGGAACTAGCTTGTTCATCTCCTTTGTAATGACCATTATCCCTCCTTTCTTTGGGATGATTGTACGGACTAACCCACTCACTATTAGAAATTGGATACATAATACTGGCATCAAGCCACTTGATCACCTCCTTTCGCACCACATCCTTCATTAACAGATTTAGCCTTCTTTGTTGTTGAATGATAGGCTTAAATCCTTCCTCCATGAAGATCATACATGCAAAAAATGGGACTGATCCCATGAATATTGGACATTTGCCACCCGATTTCTTTCTTCTTCCTTGTGAAAACATCCAACGCTTCTTTAACTTGCACATCAGACAAACGACCAACCAGAATAATTAGAAAGTGTCATCCTCCCCCAAAAAATGCATACTTGAGTTGGGAAGGTAGTGCTTCCAGTTCCAACTTTGGAGCTTCCTCAATAAATGACTGGGAGGGGGCCCAAGTGGTTTATTGGAGGCTCAAAGTTTCCTCTGCAGATGAGTATTCTTGCTACATCAAATATCTGAACAATCTTCTGAGCATCAACTTCACCAAAAATATTATAACCTATAAGTGCTCTCTCTAACGGGTCTTTAGATATGATAACATGGAGCTCTGACTCAATATCTACCATTGCGATGGCGGACAACTCTTAATAAATAGCCGAAAGATTTATTGACTTGTACACATCTACGAACACTACCTTGTCATTAGCCCTCATAGTCAGTTATCTAGTAGCTACATTAATCAATAACATCCAGTAGACAAAAAGGGATGTCCCAAAAATTAGAACTTTGAAATTCAGCTCGAAATCTACGATGACAAAATCTATTGGGAAGATGTGAGACCCAACTTGCACCAAGACCTCCTAAATGATATCATTAGGTCTTGCAAAATATCTATTTGCCAACTGAAGAACAATTGCGGGTTGTCTAACCATATCTTCTTAAAGATTGAAAATGGCATCAAGTTAATACTGGCCTTAATATTACACAATGCTCGAAATATGATTATCTACCCAATACTAATCTCAATGATAAAGCTTCCTGGATATTTCAACTTCGTTGGTAACTTATTTTAATCCTAGAAGTGCACTTTTTAGTAAGTTCAACTGTAGCATTTTCTATCAGTCGATTCTTGTTTGCCATAATTTCCTTGAGGTAGTTAGCATATTTTGGAACCCCTTGCAACACAATAATAAGAGGAAGATTAATGTGCACCTTCTTTAGTAAATCAAGAAACTTCTTGAAACCTGCTTTTTCTTTTTTGCTTCCCAAATTTCTGTAGGAAAGTAAGTGGCGGCTTCACAATGGATGGTGAATCTCAAACTTTTACCTCTTTTCTAGGATCTACTTACTCTTTTTCAACAACTCTGTAATAGTGTTTGGTTGAGCATTTGACTGTACCCTTGTGACTGCTATTGATAATTTTGCTACTTCTGCCTTTGATTCTTGTATTGATTTTGGTTCCCACCCTATGAGAAGTTGGGGTGATTGTACCTATTTTGCAGGTGTTGCCAAAATTTTGATTGTTGCCTCTTGTGAATTACCTACAAAATTGACTGTTTCTAGATTTGCCCCGCACAATTTCGCTGAATGGTCACTCCCGCCGCAAATTTCACACCAACTCTAAACCTGTTGCACTGTATTAACCAAGGCTTGGGCTGACCTATACTGAAATTGCTGAAGTGTGTGTTCATTTGATTATGTAGCGTGGCTAACCGTGCGAACAATGTTGTGAAACTATCAACTTCTAACATACCAGCTGCATTTTCACCACTGCCCTTTATCTATCTCCATTCCATTCTAGATTTCCATGTGAAGTATGATTTAGGAGAGTGTATATATCATCATAATTCTTCTCTAAATCCTGTCCACCTGTCATTGAATCCAATAGAATCTTTGTGTGCGACTCAAGACTCTATATAAGGTGTTCCAAAACCTCATTAATCTGATGGTAATGTGGACAATCTCTAAGAAGGGATTTAAATCTTTCCTAAGCTTGGTGAAAATTTTCACCTTCTCTCTTCTTGATGTGTAGAATCTCACTTCTCAACCTTATAGTTTTATTGATTGAAAGAAATGAATTAGAAACTTCAGTGCAAGATCATTCATGTGGTGATTGAGTTTGGCAGCTCGGCTATCAACCATCTCTTCACTTCCCCATTAGAGAAAATGAAAAAAGTGAGTCTTACATAATCGACTTAGACTCCAACGGGAATGTAGGTATCACTGATCTCTAAAAAGCTCTAAATATTCTGTTGTGGATCCTCAGTTGAAAGACTTGTGAATTGCCCACTAGTGTGCAAAAGTTACACCATATTCTATTTAAGCTCAAATCTACCTCCCGCTTCAGTTCTGTGAATGTTGGAGGTGATATTAACTATGAGTGGGATTGCCACTTGGCAGAAAAGTGTTGGAGTTGCCATTTCTACAGGAACAATCTCATGATCCTGAACCTATCAGATTAGATACAGAGCAGCTTCCCTTCTTTTATGATGAAATATTCATTCCGGTTCAGGATGTGGTTCAACTACTCCTTTGTCTCGTGCCAACTTACTTTAATAGCAAAATTGTACCTATAGAAATAACGATTATGATATGTTGTCAACACTTGAATAGTAAAACAATAAAAAAAACTTCAAATTCATTAATTTTTAAATCCCCGACAATGGAGGAAAAAACTTAATGGCTATTCCTAGCTACATGCAAGTGTACATGGTCTTCCAAGTAATATAGGATTTTTAAGTTCGGATGTCGATCCTAAGAGACTTTTGACTTAGCCACGTCTAGTTAATTTAATTACTGTGAATTAAATCAAGTGTGAAAAGTAACCAAAGAGTGTTTTGAGTGTTCATCTATGCTATGAACAAAAATAAAGACTAGAGAGAAATTAAAAGTTGTGACCTCTATTAGTAACGTATTCCAATGTTATAATATTATTTAGCAATCATATCTAGTATTAGATTTCCTTGACTAATTAGTTTATCTAATCATTGGTTCATGGGGTAAATTATATAATTATGATCTTTCGAGCATCTAATCATATATTTATATGCAATTTTATGTCTACATTCCTATGATCAAGAATAAATAATCTAAATGGAAGCAGCTTCTTCTATTTAATAACCATGCAAGACATTCTAGTCATATTCCTATCCTAGCCACAAATCAATTCTCCATTTTACTTCAAGAAAAATCTTACTCCTATATTCTTTGTTCTATCTTATTGATCCTTTTTCTGGGTTCATAATCATAATATATATGTAATTTAATGGCTTCCAATCATCAAAATAGTAAAATCAATAATAAAGGACAACCAATTTAATAAACAAACTTCGTCAAGTCAATCATCCACTAAATATTCATACTTTTAGCCGTAACCCTAGAACAAGGGTTTTTAGCCACTGATGTTTAAACAAAAACACAAGTGTTTGGTATGTTCATTGAATGTAAATATCCACTAAATATTCATACTATAAGTCATAACCTAGAACAAGGGTTTTTAGCCACTCATGTTTAAGTAAAAACACAGTTTGATGTGGTCATTCAAAGTAAATACTAGAAAAATCAAGAAGAAAAGAAACCTAATGATGCAATATCCTCTCCTCTTGATGCTTGCTAACTAGTGAACAAACTTAATAAAAATTTCATAAATTAATATACATAGTAGTGGAAGATACCCACATATCCTAATGGGCTTTGGATAAAAAAATATCAAAAATTAAGTTCGGAGTAGAGCCTGACGCGATTCAGGTGCAGTGCCACACCTATGGTGCCTGTGCTACTGCTTGAAATTCTTTTGAAATTTTGGCTCTAGCCTCACTAGATGCACCAACTTGATCTTGCCCTGAAACTTATACAAAGTTGCTCCAAAGCTTCGAATCTTCCTTGTTTGCGGACTTCAGATTGAGTTCTACCATATTTTTCAAAAACATCAAATCACGTTCATTAGCTAATTATAAAGACATTTCAATCAAAATGTCAAATTGTAAGTCAGTATAATTTTTAAAAAAGGATAAATATGGGTAAAATATGGCAAGCGAGCATAAAAATATACCCCCAAGATCTGTGGTCTTACGAATGATTTTGCCCACCGCCTCTAGTCGCACCTTGCCTCTGTTGGGCCTAAGTACCATGAGGAGGAACAAGGGCCGTATTAGGACCTAAATAGATTACCCTCAGTCTTATGGCCTGCATTAGGGCAATCCCTTTAAGAATGGCCCTACCGCCTATATCTAACGTATAAAATCGTCCCCAATCGACATTACTCTAGGTGCCTTTTCCCGCACCTGTTGTATGGGAAGGTCGTGGAACACTCTAAGTTACACTACCTCGTGATTAGTACCTTGGATCTTTGTAAGCCTGACCCTACTTGGGTTGACCTTGCTGATCAGTGTTGGACCTCTAGGAGAATACGGGCCTACTACTACCCTTTCTATAACTGCTATGGTGGCTAGCTGACCTGGATTTTTTATTTTGGTGTTGCTCCCTATCAAGTTTGTTTTCAAACTTTATGTCCTTGATCTTCTGGCGTAGACCATTAGCCTAGATATATCCATGTCTGGATGAGAAATTGTCACAGTCAAAACATAGGTCAAGATAGAGACATGAGACAAGAAACCCCGAGAGGCTCCAAGTCGACCTATGTCATGAAAATAACAACTACAAGCATACCATAAGCAGATACTGATATAATAATAAAGCATACTTAATCGGAAGTCTAAATACATATGGATTTAGAACAGAGTCAAAAATGACAAGTTCATTTCTATATAATGTCTGAATAGCTTCTAACATAACAGATGAGCTGATGGGATGACATCCCCAACTAGCTCGCAAAAAGAGAGTCTTGTAACTGAAATAACATGACTATAGATAACTGAATGACCTCGAAGGATAAGGACTCGCCAATCCTGGCTAACACAGGTCTGAGAGGAAAGCAAGACTAACGATACGACTGAGGCTGATCTCTCGGACCTATATCATGAAACAACACAATATAGAGTATGCAGTCAGTACTTAGAATGTACCGAGTATGTAAGATAAGTAAAACAGACAATTAAAACACATAAGAGTTCATAAGAATAGGACATCATGAGCGTGAAGTAAATATCAAAACATAGCATGAGGTCTCAAGGTTTTCAAAGCGTTCATAAATTATTTGTAATCACAATGGTAAGAGAAACCTTATAAAAACATAACTTGATCCAAAATAGCATAACATGACAATGCATAAATCATGAGTAACAATGGGAGGACTCGTCATAACCGACATCATCATGATAGAGCTTACATGATACCCCAACTATCTCGCTCAAATGAGCAGAGCCGTCCCAGGCTTTCCAGGCAAGGGACGTGCAGTATGGTGATATCACAGGGATCCAATAATGAATGTACATACATACGGTGGCACATAGTTCTGAGACCACAGGGTTTACCTAAACGCCAGGTCTACTCGGTGCTAGGCACTGCTCCCAAAACATGCACATGAGGCTCATATCATAATAATAAATCATTGATGAAGTTCAAGGCCAATTATATCATAACATACTTAATCATAGTTGAAATACGTGATTTTCCATGAATAAGGGCTCATAAGTTGGCCAAAAGTCATAAATTCATAAATCATGAAGTCCATGCATATTTGTAAAAAGTTTATATACTTGATATTCATAAATCCATGATGAATGCTTGAAGAGAATTCATAACTCAAATCATAAATTTAGACTTGATAAGATAAAGATCATAAGAGAATCATAATTTAACTTTTCATGAGGTATGCGTAATTGGGCATAATTTAATTAAATTTGAAACTATAGATTAATAATAAAAAATTGTTATAAAATCTTCCCATAGATCATAAAACATGATTTGATACTTGAAGTGAATTGACCCGTAGATAGATCATAGAGGATTTCACAAGAATTGGGATAAACCCCATAAGATCATGAAACTTAAATCTAGAAGTGAGATGCATGGAATGGAGAAGAATTTTTAGAATGAGAGTGAAAGGAACTCTCATTCATAGCCTCACGTACCTAGGTAAGTTGATCTTACACTCTTCCATGAATGCCCAAAGGAAATTGAAGGAGAATTGATGGATTTTAGCCTTGATCACCCCTAGGAACCTTCTAATTTTGCATGCATGGAGAGGAGTGATTAAGAAAGATCTACACCCTCTTAAAACAATCCTAACTAAGCTTAAAACGACATAGTTTAGTCTTTAGGAACTCAGGAATTACGAAAAAGCCCTTAGTAAATTCGCAGGAAAATCAACACTACCACTCCCAACAAGGACTGGATGACCCATCGTCGCTAACCACGACTCACGGTCTGAACTCATTGCAAGCACTGGAATCTCTTCATCACTTGTCATCACTAGGGAAACCACGACTTGTGGTGTGCCCGACGACTCGTGGTGACTAGTCGTTAGGAGCACTGCAAAACTTTCAACCTTCGAGTCAAACTCCAGACTACGGCTAACCTAACGACACGTGGTGCTAACCACGACTAATGGCCTCACCCGTGGTAAAACCCATAACCAAGAAACCCAACCAAGTCTTCCCTCCTTCCCATAGGTCACCTAACGACTTGTGGTGCACCTCATGGGTCACTGGACGACTCGTCCTGTGACCTGGTGTAGAAAATTCTATTTTTTCTATTTCAACCCCTGGGTTTGGTCTAAGGGATTTTAGGGTATTACAATATCTCCCCCTTTGTAACATTTATCCTCGAATGTGAATAAACATACTAAAAAGATTAGAAATACAACTGTCATACCAAATACTAAACATTCAAAGCTGAAAACTGACGGAGTGACAGACTCTGGACTAAATCACATGACTGAACTGAATTCATGAATCATATATAAATGCATTAACATGAGAGAAACTTGTTATACCCCGGGAACCCAAGGATCATACCCGGGGGTCAAGATAGTGAAAAATTGAAATTTTGCACCAGAGCACAAAACGATCTGTGAAGTGGCTCGTGAGGAGTGACCATGAGTCGTGAGGTGACTCGTCGTCAAGTAGGCCTGACAAGGTGTTTGGTGAGGCCACGGGCATGACTATGAGTCGTGCTCAGACCTCACGACTCGTGCGGTCATCCATGGCATGGATTGGGAGGTTGGCTAAGGTTTTGGGGCAGTGGGGGTCACGGGTAGTAACCATGATTCGTGGTCAGCCACCATGATTTATGGGGTCCCTCGTGGTTCCCCTGAGTGAATTGGGCAGTAGACTCCACGGCTCCAGGCCACGAGTCGTTAGCCCTGGTCACGAGTCGTCTAGTCCCTCGTGGGGATGGGAAGTCATCAAATTTCTATGATTTTAGTAAGGGCTTTTTTTATAATTCCTAAGTCCTAGGGCCCTATACTATGTTGTTTTATCTTATAAAAGGTGTGTTTTTAGAGGTGTAGTCTATTTTAAGTCCTCGTTCATGTATGCAAGAGTATAGAGAAGTTTTCAAGGGTGAGTCAAGGCTTCCCTCTTCAAAATCCTTCCAATTCCTTCTTGGGCATTCAAGAGAGGTTAAGAATCAGTTGTTTTCAAGTATGTACGACTATCAATGGGTGTCTTCTTTAACACCCATGCCAATTGGATGGCCCAGCTGAGCTAGGGAAAAGAATAGAAGAAGCATCTAACTACATCATGCATGCTCCACTTGGCTCTGGGGGATATAGCTCAGTTGGTAGAGCTCCGCTCTTGCATCTACGATTTCATGAAAATTCTATCAAAATATATGGGGTTTTGAAGTAGATTTATTTAAAAGCTAATGGATGTTAATGGGCTTTGTGATTTTTGAATCTTATCATATTATAAGGGTTTTGATCAACTTTTATGTTTTAAATCATTTATAATGTTATCAATTTTGATTTCTTTTGAACTTATACTAATCATGCCTGACCCATGATGAATCGATTTATGATTTATTATTTTTTTACTAATGAGATTTACAAGCCACAGCAAGAATTATGGTTTAAAAAGCTGGTTTAATCAATTACCCATCATGATTGTATGAATTTCAATCTATATGCATGATCTATAAGTATGTATGAACTTTATGATTAATGAATTATGTTTTGGCCGACTCACGGGCCCTATGTCATGGCTAGTTCACATATGTACAAGTATATTTATGATTATCATGATTTAACTAGCCCATGAATTCAGTCATGTTATATTATTAGCACTATATATGATTTGGGAGTACTATCGAACACCGAGTAGGTTTGGGGCTCAGGTTAAGCCCCAGATCTCAAAAACTACATGCCATCGTAGGTATGTTGGGACCTCCTTTGTGACTATCCCTGACCCAAATGGCCTTTCTTTCATGGTTATATCACGCCCTTCATGGTTCTACCCCAGGCAAGGTACGAACGGCCTCCTGACTAGGTTTACAAGTCAGACTTCATGTGTGCTCATATGGGGTATGTCGGTTAAGAGAATCTCCCATTGCTCCTCATGATTTATGCATGCTTAGGATTATGTATTTTGGCTCAAGTCATGTTAAGTAAAGTTTTCTCCTATGATTATGATTACGTTCGTATTACGAATATTTTGAAAACCTTGAGCCTAATGTTATGTTATGATATTTATGATATGAGGATGATGTCCTACTCTTATGGTTTTTTTTTGAGTTTTAAATATTTTAACTGTCCGTTTTACTTACCTTACACACTCGGTACATTCCACGTACTGACCGCATACTTTCTATATTATATTATTTCATGATACATGACTCAGCTCTCAGTCTCACCCTCCTCAGTAGCTCTTCAGAGTTCGCTATCAGCGTAATTAGGGCGTCCTCATGTTCCTAGAGCCATATGATCAGACATTATTGTTCTCTTTGAGTTTCAATATCATAGGGTTAGTTGGGGTATTGTCCCTTCAACCCGTCTTTCATGATTAGAGGCTTTTCAGAGTATCAGTGGTATTCAGCCGTCATATATGGGTTATGAATTATATTTCTCTGTTATTATGTCATGATCTCATTTCCTTATGTTAATTCTTCCGCTTATGTGAATGAATTATATGTATGCTCATGCCATGGGTCTTTTTAGGGTCTCTCAGGGCTCCTTGTCCTGTGTCTACGATCTGGGTGTACGTTTGGGTCGTGACAAACTTGGTATCAGAACCATAGGTTTTGAAGTGTCCTAGGGTGTCTGAAAGCCACGTTGAGTAGATTCTTTTTCATGGGTGTGAAGAGCGCCACACTTATGACGAAGAGGATACGAGAGGTTTAGGAAATGTTTCCTTCTTTCATGATCTATGTCGTGCGATGAAAAATGTTTCTTATCCTTCTAATTTGTGTTATTCACATTTGCATAATAACGTCACCACACCGAGTGAACGCCAGAAGAAATGGTAACGACAATGATCATGAGGGTGCTAATGGTAATGAGCATCATCCATCCCCACCTGTTCATGAGGAGCATGCACCAGAGGCAGCTACCCATGCTGTATTTAGGGCTTCGATTCAGATGCTGGCCTAGGTGTTATACCCCAGGAACCCAAGGATCAGACCCGCAAGTGAAAACAGAGATAAACTGAAAATTTGCACCAGGTCACAGAACAACCCGTGAGGTTGGTCGTGAGGACTGACAACGAGTCATGAAGTGACTCATGGTCAGCATGGTTTTTAAAAGCCTGTGTGAGAAAGCCACGGGCCTAACCACGAGTCGTGGTCACACCTCACGACTCGTGAAGTAACCCGTGGTCTACCATGGATGTTTTGGCAAGTCGGAATGGGCAGTGTAGGCCACGGAAGGTGACTACTAGTCTTGGTCTGACCTCACGATTCATGAAGTCACCCATGGGCAGTGGACTCAATGGACCATGGCCACGAGTCGTTCCCTGTGGCAACGACCCGTTAGGTCCCTCGTGGGGACTGGCCACCAGAAATTTCCTTCTTTTAATAAGGGTGTTTTCATAATTTCCTAAGTCCCTAAGGCATAAACCACGTCATTTTGGATATGTTTTTGAGTAAGATAAGATGGTTTAATCCCTTTATGCATGCCCATTCTCATGCAAAAGCTTAAAGAGGTTTTTTGGGAGATTCAAGGCCTTCTTTCCCTAATTTTCATCAATTTCTTTGTCAGTGTTCAAGGAACATTAAGTCCATCCATTCTAGGGTATGTAGGGTTTCAAAATGGGTGGAATTCTTCCTCACCCATGTCCAATTACGATTTAAATAATGAATTCTCCTATCCAACTCTATGGGGTTTTACTCAAATACGTGAAAATGTGATTTCTCTTTATGGGTTTTATTTGATTGAGTTTTAATTATCAAATTACAAATGATGGGAAGGTTATATTATTATTTTCTTCAAATCATGTTTCAATCTTTTAAATCTAAAAATGCCCATTTTATGAAAGTTCATGGAAGTTATGATTTTTTATGACTACTCTATATTTTGAGTTTATTGATGATAGAAAAACATGGTTTTCAAGCTACCCATGTTGATGAGCATGTTTTGAAAGAATTGAATATGATGAAGTATTGGCAATTCCCACATGTTGAAGAATGTTTTATGATTTATGAAATGAATTACATGATTTATCAATTTATGATGTTGGCCAATGAAAAGGGCTTTTTTTCTTGGCTAGGCATGTTTAAAGGGGATAAATGTTGATAAATGTTATATTTTAGCCGATGAATCTTAATGCATGATGTTATTGATTTATGTATGAGCCCATATGTATGTTTTTGGGAGCCGTGTCTAGCACCGAGCAGCCCGATGTTCAAAGGACTATGCAGGTATCTCATAACCACGTGCCACCGTGGGTTTATAATGATATGTTGTATTGATAATGATCCCCTCAAATGTGATTTCATGCCTTATGCACGACCCTCCCCTGGCAAGCTAGAGTCGGCTCTGGCCACTTGAGCGATATAGTGGGGCATAATGAAAGGTTGTATCATGATGGTGTCAGTTATGACGAGTCCTCCCATTGTTCCGCATGTTGTATGCATTGTCATGTTTATGTTATTGGCTTAAGTTATAGTCTGATAAAGTTACTTATAATTATGATAATGAATGATTTGAAAGTCTTGAGCCCTACATTTTATTATGATGATTTAGATGAAAGCATGATGTCCTCTTCCTACGTCTACTTATGAGTTTACTTTACTATTAAAATGTCCGTTTTACTTACCTTGCATACTCAGTACATTCCATGTAATAACCACATACTTTCTATGTTGTATCGTTTCATGATACAGGGCCTGGATCTTAGGCTCATCCTCATCCTTCATCCATCTCAGCTTACGCTTCTAGCTTATTGGTTCGTCCTCATGTTCCGATGGTTGTTTGATTGACTTTCATGTTGATTATGTTTAGTTTTTGTCTGGTTAGTAGGGGAAGTTGTCCCATCAACCCATCTTATGTATTTACAGGCTTTCAGACAAGTATGTAGTGCTTCGTTGTGTATACGCCCAGTAATTCTCAATGTTATTCCATAATTACATTTTCTCTATGTTTTATGATTATCATTCCGCTTATTTGAACAAGATTAGTGGTATGCATGTGCCATGGGTCGACTTGGGGTCTCTCGGGGTCTGTGTCCCGTGTCTACGATCCGGGGGTACATTTGGGTCGTGACAAACTTGGTATTAGAGACATAGGTTTAGATGTGTCCTAAGGAGCCTAGAAGCCGCGTTAGGTAGAGTCTTTTTCATGGGTGTGAAGTGTGCCACACTTATGAAGAAAAGGCTACTAAACGTTTAGGAAATGTTCCCTTCTTTTATGTTCTATGTCGTGCGATTAAAGACCTTTCCATCCTTCAAATTCATGCGATTCGCGATTTGCAGAATTATGGCTCCTAGAAGAATGAATGAAAGGAGGAATGGAAATGATGAAGGCCACAGAGATGGAAATGACCATGGGCATCAGCAAGCCCCACCTGTTCAGGAGCCCCAGGCACCAGAGCCAACTGCCCACATTGAGTTTCGGGTGGCTATTCAGATGTTGGCATAGGCCTTGATAGCTCAGGTCAACCAGCAGGCTGTTGCACAGGTCCTGCAGAATGGCAATGCAGCGGCGGCTCAGATTAAAGACTTCTTGAGGATGAACACTCCTAGGTTCACGGGATAAAAGGTGGATGAGGATCCACACGAGTTCATTAAAAGGGTCTTGAAGGTCACACAGGTTATGGGGGTGAAAAATAGGGAGTGTATAGACTTGGCCTCATATCAGCTAAAAGAGGTCGTTCATTTTTGGTACAAGCAATGGAAGGATAGCAGGACAGTGAGAGCGGGCCATACTAGCTGGGATGAGTTCTATATGGCCTTTCTCGACAGGTTCTTCCCTCGGGAAATAAGGGAGTTAAAAACAGCGGAGTTTGTGAACCTCAAGTAGGGAAAAATCACAGTGCTGGAGTATTCTCTTGAGTTCACCTGATTGTAAAAATATGCCCCAGAGTTGGTGATGGATCAGAGGGCGCGGGTGAGCCGATTTGTTCATGGCATGGCCGGTTATTTAGACAAGGATTGCAGGACTGCTATGCTCCACTAGGATATGGACTTTCCTCGTATAGTTTTGTATGCCTAGCAGATGGAGGTGGCTTATGCGAGAGAGTGGGAGGCAAAGAGGGCTCGGACAGATAATCGTGGGTTTTCACATCAGAGGTCCAGCAGTGGCTACCATCCACAGTTTCAACAGAGGTCACTAGCCCCAGCACCATCATCAGCTAGTGTTACATCTAGACCCAAGGGTGATCAAAGGAGCAGGGCCTCAGGGTCGAGGGATTAGAGGGGCACCAAGCTAGAATATACCTCTCCAGCCTGTGGAAAGTGCGGCAAGAGTCACACTAGAGATTGCCTGCTCGGCTCAGATGTCTGCTATGGGTGTGGTAGATTCGGGCATATGCGCCAAGCGTGCTCATATGCTAGAAAGGGTGATGAAAGGGGTCGTGCACAGATCACCAGGACAGCAGCAGCTCCAGCCCATTCCGCTCCACAGGGAGCATCGACTAGTGGGGGTGGCGGACAGCGCCAAAACTGATTCTATGCCCTTTCCTCGCGCCATGAGCAGGAGACTTCTCCAGACGTGGTCACTGGTATGTCGCGTGTCTTTCATATTGATGTTTATGCCTTGCTAGATTCGGGAGACAAATTATCTTTCGTGACTCCTTACATTTCTAGTAGCCTTGGAGTTAGTCTTGAGACCTTGACAAAACCATTTTTAGTTTTGACCCCTGTTGGTGATTCGGCCATAGCTAGACGAGTATATAGAGAATGCCCGGTCACTGTGTTGCATAAGGTTACCTCCGCAGACCTTTTAGAGTTATCCATGACTGACTTTGACATTATTCTTGGCATGGATTGGTTGTTTTACGTTATGCTTCAATTAATTGTAGAACCCTTACAGTGGAATTTCGTTTTCCGGGTGAGTCGGTGTTGGAGTGGAAGGGTAGTTTAGCGGTACCAACAGGTCGGTTTATTTCGTACCTTAAGGCCAGGAAAATGATCTCTAAAGGTTGCATGTACCACCTAGTTAGGGTTAAGGATGTGGAGTCCGAGACCACGACTATTCAGTCTATTCTGGTGGTGTGCGAATATCCGGAGGTGCTTCGATATTGATCTATTGCCAGATACGAAGCCTATTTCTATCCCTCCTTACAGGATGGCCCTAGCCGAACTAAAGGAATTGAAGGATCAGTAAAAGGATCTATTGGATAAGGGCTTCATTAGGCCGAGCCAGTCTCCATAGGGTGCGCTAGTTATTTTTTTTGGAAAGAAGGATGGCTCCCTTCCCATGTGTATTGACTATTTGTAGTTGAACAAGGTTACCGTCAAGAACAGGTACCCCTTACCCAGGATCGATGATTTGTTTGACGAGCTTCAGGGTGCCAAGTGCTTCTCCAAGATTGATCTCAGGTCCGGGTATCACCGGCTCAGAGTGCGGGAGAGTGACATCCTGAAGACCGCTTTCAGAAATCGGTACGGTCACAACGAATTTGTTGTTATTTCTTTCGAAACTAACCAATGCCCCTGCAGCTTTTGTGGATCTAATGACCAGGGTGTTCAAGGCATATTTTTATATTTTTGTGATTGTGTTCATTGACGACATCTTGACATACTCTCGAAGCGAGGAGGAGCATGCCACTCATTTGATAATAGTGCTACAAACCCTCAAGGATTGTCAGCTATATTCAAAGTTTAGCAAGTGTGAATTTTGGCTAAACTTGGTAGCATTTTCAAGACATGTGGTGTCGAGTGAGGGCATAAGGGTGGATTCTCAAAAAATTGAAGCAATAATGAATTGGCCTAGACTGGTGAATCCTGCAGAAATTTGGAGTTTCTTGGGCCTAGCAGGTTACTACCGGAGGTTTGTTGAGGGTTTCTCATCTATTGCGGCACCTTTGACTAAGTTGACTCAGAAAAGGGTGAAGTTCCAATGGTCGGATGATTTTGAGAAAAGCTTCCAAGAGTTGAAGACCCAACTCACTTCAGCACTAGTGTTGACCTTAACCGAGGGTATTGATGGCTTTGTAGTGTATTGTGACGCTTTGAGAGTCGGGCTGGGATGTGTGTTGATGCAGTGTGGGAAGGTAATGGAATATGCCTCGAGACAACTGAAAGTTCATGAAGAGAATAACCCAAACACTGATCTTGAGTTGGCCGATGTGGTGTTTGCATCGAAGATATGGCGGTATTACTTGTATGGGGTACACGTGGATGTATTTATGGATCACAAGAGCTTACAATATGTGTTCAAACTGAAAGATCTAAATCTTTGGCAAAGGCAATGGTTGGAGTTATTTAAGGACTATGAAATGAGTGTCCTCTACCACCCGGACAAGGCTAATGTGGTTGTGGATGCACTTAGTGGGCTCTCCATGGAAAGTGTGTCCCACGTGGATTAGGGAAAGAAGGAGTTGGTGAAGGATGTCCACCGACTTACAAGACTGGGAGTTAGGTTGATCGACTCGACCAATGGAGGTGTTGTGCATAATGGGTCAGAATCATCCTTGGTGGTTGATGTTAAATCCAGGAAAGATGAGGATCTAATATTGAGGAAGCTTAAGGAGGCAGTGCGGAGTAAGAAGGTGGAAGTCTTCTCACAATGGGGAGATGGTGTGCTACGATACCAGGGTCAACTATGTGTTTCGGACGTCGATACTTTTAGAGTCTGGATATTGCATTAGGCACATGGTACCAGATATTTTGTTCATCCAGGATCCACGAAGATGTATCGGGACTTGCGAGAAATCTATTGTTGGGATGGTATGAAGAAGGATATTGCGGAGTTTGTAGCCAGATGTCCCAACTGTCAGCAAGTGAAAGTTGAGCATAAAATACTGAAAAGTGTACGTTAGGATATTAGCATTCCCACTTGGAAGTGGGAAGAAATTAATATGGTTTTTATTACAGGCCTACCTCGTACTCACTGATACTATGACTCCATTTGGTAGGTGGTGGGTAGGCTAACTAAGGCCACACACTTCCTACAGGTCAAAACCACGGATTCAGCAGAGGATTATGCCAATTTGTATATTTGAGAGTTGGTTCGACTTCATGGAGTGCCCTTGTCTATCATCTCGGACCGAGGTAGTCAATTTACCTCTCCGTTTTGGAGATCTTTTCATAAAGGACTTGGGAAGCAAGTTAAGCTCAGTACAACCTTCATTCCGCAAATAGAAGGCCAGGCAGAACAAACCATTGAGACCCTTGAGGATATGTTGAGGGCATATGTTATGGATTTTAAAGGTAGTTGGGATGATCATTTGCCCTTGATCGAGTTAGTTTATAATAACAGTTACCACTCTAGTATCCAAATGGCACCGTTCGAGGCTTTTTACGCGTGGAGGTGTAGATCTCTCATCGGACAGTTTGATGTTGGTGAGGCAGCTATGATAGGACCAGATTCGGTTCATGAGGCGATTGTGAAGGTTTAGTTGATAAGGGACCGGTTGAAAACCACTCAGAGTCATCAATAATTGTATGATGATGTGAGAAGAAGGGATTTGGAGTTTGATGTGGACGACTGGGTATTTCTAAAGGTATCTCCCATAAAGGGAGTCATGCAGTTCGAAAAAAGAGGTAAACTCAATCCCCACTATATTGGTCCTTACCGAGTGGTGAGAAGAGTTGGCAAGGTAGCATATAAGTTATACTTTCCTTCGGAGTTGTCCTCAGTTCATGCCGCCTTCCATGTGTCACTTCTGAAGAAGTGTTTGTGTGATCCAGCCTTGGTAGTTCCGGTAGATAGAATTGGGGTGAAAGATAGCCTCAGTTATGAAGAAGTCCCCGTTGAAATCTTAGATCATCAGGTTCATAAGTTGAGAAACAAAGAAGTAGCTTCAGTAAAGATGTTATGGAGAAATCAGCATGTTGAGGGAGCTACGTGGGAAGCCGAAGCAGATACGATGGCTAAATACCCTCATTTGTTCCCTACCGGTGCAGTTTCAGTTTTAGGTATCAATTTTGCCATAAACCCTTAATAAGCTTTTCCTATTCAATTTGTGTGTACAAGTTTGTTTTATGATGTGGTAAATGTATGTGATGTCTGAATTCGGTTCAGCTATGTAGTTCTTTTCGGAGGTAGTCATTTTGTTCGTTTTCAACTTAAATGACTGGTAATAATATATGGTGATAGCTTGTTTCTAAGTTTTCTGCATGTTTCAGACATTCGAGGACGAATATTCCCAAGGGGGAGATATTGTTATACCCCGGGAACCCAAGGATCAGACCTAGAAGTGAAAACAGAGAAAAACTGAAAATTTGCACCAAGTCATAGAACGACCCGTGAGGCTGGTCATGAGGAGTGACCACGAGTCGCGAAGTGACTCATGGTCATCATGGTTTGGCAAAGCCTGTGTGAGAAGGCCACGGGCCTGACCACGAGTTGTGGTCAGACCTCACGACTTGTGATGTCACCTGTGGTCTACCTTGGATGTTTTGGCAAGTTGGGATGGGCAGTGTAGGTCACGAAAGGTCACCACGAGTCATGGTCTGACCTCACGACTCGTGAAGTCACCCGTGGGGTCCCCTCGGATACTTGGGCAGTGGACTCAACGGACCATAGCCACGAGGCATTCCCTGTGGCAACGACCCATTAGGTCCCTCGTTGTGACTGACGAACCAGAAATTTCCTGTGTTTAATAAGGCCTAAACTACGTCGTTTTGGATATGTTTCTGAGTAAGATAATATGGGTTAAGCCCTTTATGCATGCCCATTCTCATGCAAAAGCTTAGAGAGGTTTTTGGGAGATTCAAGCCCTTCTTCCCCAAATTTTCATCAATTTTTTGTGGTTGTTCAAGGAACTTTAAGTCCATCCATTCCCAGGTATGTAGGGTTTCAAAATGGGTGGAATTCTTCCTCACCGATGCCCAATTTCGATTTAAATCATGAATCCTCCTATCCAAGTCTATGGGATTTCACTGAAATGCGTGAAAATGTGATTTCTCTTTATGGATCTGATTTGTTTGAGTTTTAATTATCAAATATTGAATGATGGTTGCAGGTTCTTTTATTATTTTCTTCAAATCATGTTTCAACCTTTTAAATCTAAAAATGCCTATTTGATGAAAGTTCATGGAAGTTATGATTTATGATGACTACTCTATAATTTGAGTTTATTGATGATAGAAAAGCTTTATTTTCAAGCTACCCATGTTTATGAGCATGTTTTGAAAGAATTGAATATGATGATGAATTGGGATATGCCCACATGTTGAAGAATGATTTATAATTTATGAAGCGAATTTTAGGATTTATCAATTAATGTATGAGCCCATATGTATGTTTTTGGGAGCCGTGTCTAGCACCGAGCAGCCCGACGTTCAAAGGAATATGCCGATGTCTCATAACCACGTGCCACCATGGGTTTATAATGATATGTTGTATTGATAATGATCCCTCAAATGTGATATCACGCCTTATGCACGACCCTCGCCTGGCAAGCCAGGGTCGGCTCTGGCCACTTGAGCAAGATAGTGGGGCATCATGAAAGGTTGTATCATGATGGTGTCGGTTATGAGGAGTCCTCCCATTGTTCCACATGTTTTATTGATTGTCATGTTTATGTTATTGGCTCAAGTTATAGTCGGATAAAGCTACTTATAATTATGATAATGAATGATTATGAATGATTTGAAAGTCATGAGCCCTACATTTTATTATGATGATTTTGATGAAAGCATGATTCCGTCCTCCTATATCTACTTATGAGTTTACTTTACTTTTAAAATATCCATTTTACTTACCTTGCATACTCAATACATTCCACGTAATGACCACATAGTTTCTATGTTGTATCGTTTCAAGATATAGGGTACAGATCTCAGGCTCATCCTCATCCTTAGTCCATCTCAGCTTACACTTCCAGCTTATTGGAGAGTACTCATGCTACGAGAGTCATTCAATTAACTTTCATGTTGTTTATGTTTAGTTTTGGTCGGGTTAGTTGGGGAACAACATCCCATCAACCCATCTTATGTATTTAGAGGCTTTCAGACAAGTATGTAGTGCTCCGCTGTGTATACACCTAGTAATTCTTGATGTTATGCTATAATTATGTTTTCGCTATGTTTTATGATTATCATTCTGCTTATTTGAACAATATTAGTGGTATGCATGTGTCATGGGTCGACTTAGGGTCTCTTGGGGTCCCTTGTCCCGTGTCTATGATTCGGGTCATGACAAACAAGCCATGGCTGTCCAGGTTTAGAATCAAACAGTGGCGCATTACCGTCAGAATGGGAATGTGGCGGCAGCTAGGGTGAGAGATTTCTTTAGGAATAGTCCTCCTAAGTTCACAGGGTCGAAGGTGGACGAGGATCCCCACGATTTCATTGAGGAGATTCTGAAGATCACCCAGGTTATGGGGGTGAACAATGGGGAATGTGTTGACTGACCTCCTATCAGCTAAAGGGGGTGGCTCACATATGGTTCAAGAAGTGGACAGATGCGAGGGATGTAGGAGCTGGCCTGATAGGTTGGGAAGAGTTTCATGCGACCTTTTTGGATCGGTTCTTCCCTCGGGAGATGAGGGAGCTCAAGGCGGCCGAGTTTATTCATTTGAAACACGGTGACATGTTCGTACAGGAGTACGCATTGGAGTTCACCTGATTATCCAAGTATGCTCCAGAGTTGGTGGTGGACTAGAGGGCTCAAGTGAGTCGTTTAATTCATGGGGTGGCGGATTATTTGGACAAAGATTGTCGGATCACCATGCTGCATCGAGATATCAAATTTCCCTCCATTATGTTCCATGCACAGAAGATGGAGGTGGTCTACCGGAGGTAGAAGGAGGCTAAGAGGGCCAGGACCGATAGCTACGGAACCTCTCAAGCCAGGTTAGGGGGTGTACATCTCAGCTGTCCCAGCACGGGTCTATCACTCCAGCTCCATCATCAACCAGCACACCATCTAGGTTCAGAAGAGATCGGAGGAGAAGAGCTATAGAGTCGAGAGGCCAGGGTAGCATGCAGGTGGAGTGTAATTTTCCAATTTGTGCGGGGTGTGGCAAGAATTACCCTGAAGGTTCTTAGTTTGCTTGGATGCTTGCTTTGGGTGTGGAAAACCCGGGTACAGACTTAAGGATTGCCCCTCAGCCAGACCAGGAGTTGGTGGAGCTCGAGCGACAGAAGCCAGTTCTTCCGCTCTAGCAGAATGCCCCCCTCAGTAGGGTGCCTCAACTAGTGCAGCAGACGGTCAGCACCAAACCAGGTTTTATACTTTAGTATCCTGCCAAGAGCAGGAGGCTTCACCAGATATTGTCATTGGTATGTTGCAAGTCTTCCATATTGATTCTTATGCCTTTTTATATCCAGGAGCTGCTTTGTCTTTTGTGACCCCTTATATTGCTAGTAGTTTTGGGGTTAGGCAGGTGTATAGAAGTTGCCCCATTATAGTATTGCATAAGGTCACCTCCACAGATTTAGTAGAGTTAGCTATGATTGAATTTGATATCATTCTGGGTATGGATTGGATGTGTTTATGTTACGCTTTGATTAATTATAGGACCCGTGCGGTGGAATTTTCATTTCCAGGAGACTTAGTTTTGGAATGGAGGGGTAATTCATCTGTACCAGCTGGTCAGTTTATATCATATCTTAAGGCTAGGAGAATTATTTCTAAAGGCTGCATGTATCACCTAGTTAGGGTTAAGGATGTTGAGAACGATACCCCGACTATCCTATCAGTTCCGGCGGTGTGTGAGTATCCGGAGGTTTTTACCGATGATTTTCCAAGTGTTCTCCTAAGAGGAAAATTGATTTTTGTATTGACCTCTTACCTAATACACAGCCTATATCTATTCCTCCTTACATGATGACTCCAGTCGAGCTAAAGGAATTGAAGGATCAGTTGAAGGACCTATTAGATAAGGGTTTCATTAGACCGAGAAAGTCTCCATGGAGTGCCCCTATTTTATTTGTCCGAAAGAAGGATGGTTCGCTTTGGATATGCATTGACTATTGGCAACTGAGCAAGGTCATTGTTAAGAGCAAGTATCCTTTACCCAGGATTGATGGTTTGTTTGACCAGCTTCAGGGTATTCAAGAAATATTTAGACATGTTTGTGATTGTGTTCATTGACGACATCCTTATATACTCTCGGAGCGAGGAGGAGCATGCTGCTCATTTGAGAGTAGTGCTGCAGACCCTCAAGGATCATCAGTTGTATGCCAAGTTCAGCAAGTGCGAGTTCTGCTTGAGCTTGGTAGCATTTTTGGGCCATGTAGTATCAGGCGAGGGCATAAAGGTAGATTCTCAAAAGATCGAGGCGGTGAAGAATTGGCCTAAGCTTGTGAATCCTTCGAATATTCAGAGTTTCTTGGGCCTAGAAGCCTACTATCGGAGATTTGTTGAGGGCTTTTCTTCAATTGCAGCAACATTGACCTGGTTGACTCAGAAGAAGGTGAAGTTTCAATGGTCGGAGTCCTGTGAGAAAAGCTTCCAAGAGTTGAAGACTCGACTCACTTCAGCTCTAATGTTTACCCTACCTGAGGGTACCGATGGTTTTGTGGTGTATTGTGATGCTTCAAGAATTAGACTTGGATGTGTGTTTATGCGGCATGGGAAAGTGATAGTATATGCCTCAAGACAGTTGAAGGTCCATGAGAAGAATTACCCGATCCATGATCTAGAGTTGACAGTGGTGGTATTCACCTTAAAGATATGGTGGAATTACTTGTACGAGGTCTGCGTGGATGTATTTACACACCATAAGAGCTTGTAATATGTGTTCACGCAGGAGGTGGTTGGAGCTACTCAAGGATATGATATGAGTGTCCTTTACCACCGGGGTAAGGCTAATGTGGTAGCGGATGCACTTAGTACGCTCTCTATGGAGAGTGTGTCCCACGTGGATGAGCGAAGGAAGGAGTTGGTGAAAGATGTCCATCTACTTGCAAGGTTGGGAGTTAGATTGGTCGACTCGACCGATGGTGGTGTCGTTGTGCAAAACAGATTAGAATCGTCCTTGGTGATTGATGTGAAGGCTAGACAAGATGAGGATCCAATTTTGGTAAAGCTGAAAAGAGTCGTTCGAAGTCAGAATGTGGAGTTCTTCTCCCAAGGGGGAGATGGTATGTTTTGGTACCAGGGTCGTTTTTATGTTGCCGATGTGGATGGTTTGAGGAGTTGGATATTGTATGAGTCACGCGGAACCAGGTATTCTATCCACCCAGGTGCCACCAAGATGTATCATGATTTGCGGCAAATATATTGATGGAACAACATGAAGAAGGATATTGCAGAATTCATAGCCAAGTGTCGGAACTATCAACAAGTGAAGGTCGAGCATCAAAGGCCGAGAGGTGTACTTAAGGACATTAGCATTCCCACTTGTAAGTGGGAAGAGATTAATATGGATTTCATTAATGGCCTATCTCATACTCTCTGACAGTATGATTCTATATGGGTGGTGGTAGACAGGTTTACCAATGCTGCACACTTTCTATCGGTCAATATCACAAATTTAGCGGAGTGATTATGCCAATTTGTACATTCGGGAGTTGGTTCGACTACATGGAGTTCCCTTGTCTATTATTTCAGACCGAGGTGCTTAGTTTACCTCCAAGTTCTGGCAGTCTTTTCAGAAAGGGCTTGGGACTCAGGTTATGCTCATCACAGCCTTTCTTCCGCAGAAGGATGGCCAAGCGGAGCGGGCAATTCAACTCTCGAGAACATGTTGAGAGCATGTGTGATAGACTTCAAGGGTAGTTTGGATGATCACTTGCCCCTGATCGAGTTTTCTTATAATAACAGTTATCGCACCGGTATCCAAATGGCACCGGTCGAGGCTCTCTTTGGGCGGAGATGTAGATCGCCCATCGTATGGTTTGAGGTTAGTGAGGCAGCAATGATAGGGCCATATTCGGTTCATGAGGCCATGGTGAAGGTTCTGTTGATAAGGGACAGGCTGAAAATCGCTCAGAGTCGTAGAAGTCATATGTTGATGTAAGGAGGAGAGAATTGGAGTTCGAGGTGGACGATTGGGTATTTCTGAAGGTGTCTCCCATGAATGTAGTCATGCGGTTCGGAAGGAAAGGAAAACTCATCCCCTGCTATGTTGGTCCCTAATGGGTTATGAGAATAGTTGGTAAGGTAGCGTATGAGTTGGACTTGCCATCAGAGTTAACTTTAGTTCATCCCGTCTTTCATGTATCTCTCTTGAAAAAAGTGCTTGGGTGATCCAGCTGTAGTAGTTCCAGTGAGCAGTGTTGGTGTAAAGGATAGCCTCAGTTATGAGGAAACTCCAGTTGCAATCTTGTATCGTTAGGTTCGGAGGCTGAGGAACAAAGAAGTAGCTTCAGTAAAGGTACTATGGAGAAATCAACATGTTGAGGGTGCTACGTGGGAAGTCAAAGTGGATATGATGGCTAAATACCCACACCTATTCCCTACCGGCTCAGTTTCAGTTTGAGGTATCGGTTTTTGCCCTAATTCTCTAATCAGTTTCCATGTTCAGTTCATGTGCGCAAGTTTGATTTATGTTATGATAGATGTATGTGATGTTTGAATTCAGTTCAGCTAGGTAGTTCTTTTCGGAAGTAGTCATTCTGTCAGTCTTCGGGTTAAGTGATCAATATTTGCGTATGATGAATGTATGTTTCTAGGTTTTTTTGTGTTTCTAACATTCGAGGACGAATGTTCCAAAGGGGGAGATATTTTTAAACCCTGGGAACCCAAGGATCAGACCTGGGGGTCAAGACGGTGAAAAACTGAAATTTCACACAAGATCACAGAATGATCTATGAAGTGGCTCGTGTATGGCCACGAGCATGACCACTAGTCGTGGTCAGACCTCACGACTCGTGAGATCATCCGTGGCATGGATTGGGAGGTTGGCTAATGTTTTGGGGAAGTGGGGGTCACGGGTGGTGACCACGATTCGTGGGGTCCCTCGTGGTTCCCATGAGTGAATTTCTCAGTAGACTCCAAGACTCCAAGCCATGAGTCGTTAGCCCTGGTCACGAGTTGTCCAGTCCCTCGTGGGGACTGGAAGTCAACAAATTTCTTCCATTTTATAAAGGGTTTTCCATAATTCCTAAGTCCTAGGGCCCTAAACTACGCCGTTTAAGCTTATGAAAGGTGGGTTTTTAGAGGGATAGTCTATTCTAAGTCCTCATTCATGCATGCAAGAGTATAGAGAAGTGTTCAAAGGTGATTCAAGGCTTCCCTCTTCAAAATCCTTCGAATTCCTTCTTGGTCATTCAAGAGAGGTTAAGAATAAGTTGTTTTCAGGTATGTAAGGCTATCAATGTGTGTCTTCTTTCACACCCATGCAAATTCTCTACAATTTCATGAAAGTTCTATCAAAATTTATTGGGTTTTGAAGTATATTTATATAAAAGCTAATGGTTGTTAATGGGCTTTGTGATTTTTGAATCTTATCATATTCTAAGGGTTTTTGATCAACTTTTATGTTTTAAATCTTTTATAATGTTATCGATTTTGATTTATTTTGAACTTAGCCTAATCATTCATGATCCATGATGAATCGATTTATGGTTTTTTTTATTAATGATATTTACAAGCCCAACATTATGATTTTAAAAGTTGGTTTAATAAATTACCCATCATGATTTATGAATTTCAATTTATATGCATGATCTACAAGTATGTATGAACTTTATGATTCATGAATTATGTTTTGGCCGACTCACGGGCCCTATGTCATGGCTAGTTCACGTATGTCAAGTAGGTTTATGATTATCATGATTTAACTAGCCAATGAATTCATTCATGTTATTCAATGGGCACTATATATGTTTTGAGAGTATAGATTATGTATTGTCTTTTCTCCATTATTATGTCATGATCTCATTTCCTTATGTTAAGTCTTCCGTTTATGTGAATGAATTAGATGTATTCTCATGTCATGGGTCGACTTGGGGTCTCTCGGGGCTCCTTGTCCTATGTCTACAATCCGAGTGTACGTTCGGTCATAACAAAACTGGGGCACATGAACTAAACATGAAACTGAATAGAGTACTGGGGAGGAAACTGATACCTCGAGCGGAAACTGAGATGAGAGGGAATAGATGGGGTTATCTAGCCATCATATCTTCTTCGGCTTCCCACATAACTCCTTCAACATGTTGATTCCTCCATAAAATCTTTACTGAATCTACTTCTTTATTTCTTAGCTGTCGGACTTGACGATCAAGTATTTCTTTTAGAACCTCCTCATAGCTAAGGCTATCCTTCACACCTACGCTGTCCACTGGAGAAACTAGGGCTGGATCACCCAAACACTTCTTTAAGAGCGATACATGGAAAACTTGATGAATGGAAGCTAATTCTGAGGGAAACTCCAACTCATAGGCCACTATAATACCCCGAAAAACCTAAGATAAGAATTTGGGAGTTGAAACATAGAAATTAGAATTTTCTACACTAGGTCATAGGATGAGTTGTCTAGTGACCCATCAGGAACACCAACAGTCATTGTGTGACTCGTGCGGAGGGGTTTGACAATGATTGGAAATTTCATATTTAGGGTGACCACGGGTGTGACCACCGGTCGTGGTCAGCACCATGATTCGTTAGGTCAACCGTGGTCAAGGGTGGTCTAAAGGATGAAGGAAAATGGGCAGTGTACACCACGAGTCGTGGTGTCCCCATGGTGACCACAGAAGGCAAGCTCCTAGTGCTGATCATGAGAAGGTGACCACGAGTTGTGGTCAGAGGGCACGAGTCGTCCAATCCCTAGTTGGGACTGGCTGGGTGCAATTTTCTGCGAATTTATTAAGGAATTTTCCATAATTCCTAAGTTCCTAAGGCCTAAACTACATTGTCTTAAGCATAGTTAGGATTTTTAAGAGGGTTTAGCTCATTCGAAATCACTCCTCTCCATGCATGCAAGATTAGAATGTTCCTAGGGGTGATCAAGGCTAAAATCCATCAATTCTACTTTAATTTCCTATGGGAATTCAAGGAAGAGTATAAGATAAACATATCCAGGTATGTGAGGCTATGAATGAGAGTTCCTTTCACTCTCATACTCAAAATTCTTCTCAATTTCCATGGATTTCAATTTTAGATTCAATTTTCATGATATATGGGATTTATTCCAATTCTAGTGAAATTATATATGATCTATCTATTGGTCAATTCCTTTCATTTTTAAATCATGTTTTATGATCTATGGGAAGATTTTATGACTATTTTGAATATAAATTTATAGATTTGAATTTAAATCCAATCATGGCCAATTATGTCTTCTTTTATGAAATGTCAAGTTATGATTTCATTATGACCTTGATCTAAATTAGTGCAATTATGGTTTATTCTTTATGATATGATTTGTCTCAAATAATTATCATGGATTTATGAAATATCAAGTATATACATGTTTTATAAATATTCATGAATTTCATGATTTATGGACTTGTGATTATGGCCGACTCACGGGCCTTATTACAGGGCTAGTTCACATATTTCAAGCATGCTTATGATTTCTATGTTTTAAACTAGCCCATGAATCCCATGTATG
The DNA here is from genome assembly GCA_018107945.1 of Datura stramonium. Lineage (NCBI taxonomy): Eukaryota > Viridiplantae > Streptophyta > Magnoliopsida > Solanales > Solanaceae > Datura > Datura stramonium. The sequence continues at coordinate 22,696 of JACEIK010009668.1, read as the reverse complement.
TTTTCCCTACTATAATATGAACACTATATATGTAGATTCGGGGTCCAAGCATACCTCGAGTCTCAGAACTATGTGCAAATGTAGCCACGATGGGACCTCCCTTGAGACTATCCCCCCTTGCAAGAATAGGCCTTCCATTTTTATATCACACCTCTTTTCATGGTTCTACCCTTGGAAATGTACGAAAACCCTCCCGACTAGGGGTTTACAGGTCGGGCTCCATGTGTGCTCATGTGGGGTATGTCGATTATAAGAATCTCCCATTGTTCCTCATTATTTATGCACGGTTATGTTTATGTTACTTTGGCTTAAGTCATGATTAATGAAGTTTTTCTCCTATTATTATGATTATGACTAATTTATGAATATTTTGAAAACCTTGAGCCCTTATGTTACATTATGATATTTACGTTATGATCATGTTGTCCTACTCTTATGAACTCTTATGTATTTTAACTATCCATCTTACTTACCTCGCATACTCTGTACATTCCAAGTACTGACCGCATACTCTATCTTGTATCGTTTCATGATATAGGTCCAAGGGATCAGTCTCAACAGCATCCTTAGCCCCTGCCTCCCTCTCTGACCTGACCAACTAGTTGTTGGTGAGTCCTCATCCTTCGAGGATTTCAGTCATTTATAGTTTATTATGTTCCTTTTTGTTTCATACTTTGTTGGGCTAGTTGGGGGTGCTGTCCCATCAGCTCATCTGTATGTTAGAGGCTTACAGACAGTATGTAGAAATAAATTTGTCATTTATGATTTCGTTTTGGCTTGTTATGTATGCAGACTTCTGTAATATTGTATGTTGAATTTCCATTTTATTATGATGATTTTATACGTTATGTTCATGCCATTGATCGACTTGGAGCCTCTCGGGGTTTCTTGTCCCGTTTCTCAATCCGGGTCTACGTTCGGGTCGTGACAAACTTTGTATCAGAACCTTAGGTTTTGGAAGTATCCTAGGATATCTGAAAGACACATTAAGTAGAGTCTTTTTCATGGTTATGAAGTGCGCCACACTTATGATGAAGAGGATATCCTTATTACTCATGTTATACACATTTGCAGAATCATGCCTACTATCTAAGTTAACAGAAAAAGAAACAAGAAAGCGATGGCCATGAGAATGGCAACGGAGATGGGCACCAGTAGGCCCCACCAGCCCACTAGGAGCACGTACCTGAGCAGGTTTCCCATGCTTAGTTTAGGGCAGCAATACAAATGCTAGCTCAGGCCTTGACCACCCAGGTCAATCAGTAGGCGGTAGCGCATATCCCCCAGAATGGGAATGCGGCAGCGGCGAGGGTCAGGGACTTTCTGAGGATGAACCCTCCAAAGTTTACCGGGTCGAAGGTGGACGAGGATCCATATGAGTTTATGGATGAGATTCAAAAACTGAACCAGATCATAGGGGTGACAGGGGAGGAGTGGCAAACTTAGCCTCTTATCAGCTGAAAGGGGTTGCGCATATCTACTTCAGACAGTGGAAAGATGGTAGGGCAGTTGGAGCAGGCCCTACTAGTTGCGAGGAGTTTCGTGTTGCATTTCTGGATTGGTTCTTCCCTCGTGAGATAAGGGAGATTAAAGCAGCGGAGTTTGTGAACCTGAAGCAGGGTAACATGACAGACCAGTAATATTCTTTGGAGTTCACTCGGTTGTCCGAGTATGCACCAAAGCTAGTGGCTGATTAGAGAGCTCGGGTTATTAGGTTTGTTCATAGAGTGGCAGACTACCTGGAAAAGGATTGTAGGATCACCATGCTTCAGCAGGATATTGATTTTCCTCGGATGTTTTGCACGCCTAGAAGATGGAGGCGGTGCTTCTAAGAGAGAGAGAGGCCAAGAAGGCCAGGACAAACAGTTGTGGGTTCTCTCAGTAGAGATTGGGAAGTGGACATCGCCAGCAGTCTCGTCTTAGGTCATTAGCTCCAGCGCCATCATCGACCAGTGCCCCGTCCGAACATCGAGGTGATCAGACGAGCATCAAGACAGAGCACACCTTTCTAGCCTGCAGGAAGTGGGGCTAGAGTCATACAGGAGAGTGCTCACTAGGATCAGATATTTGTTTTAGGTGTGGTAGATCCAGCCACATGCGTTCGGAGTGTCCCTTAGCTAGATAGGGGAATGGTAGAAGCCTTGCTCAGGCTACCAGATTAGCAACAAACTTAGCATATCCATCCCAGCAGGTCGCATCCACCAGTGCAGGTGACGGCCAATGCTAGAACAAGTTTTATGCCCTTTCATCCCACCAGGAGCAAGCGACTTCACTAGATGTGGTTACTGATATGTTACGAGTATTCCACCTTGATGTATACACATTGTTAGATCCAGGGGATACTTTGTATTTTGTGACGCCCTAGGTTGCTAGTAGTTTTGGAGTCAATCCTGAAATCTTATTAGACCCTTCTTAGTCTCTACTCCAGCCGGTGATTCAGTTATAGCTCGACCGGTATATAGAGATTTCCCTATCACAGTCCTTTAGAAAGTCACCTTAGCAGATTTAGTAGAGTTATCCATGAGCTATTTTGATGTTATCCTCGGCATTGATTGGTTATACGCATGATATGCCTCAGTCAATTGTAGAACCCGTGCAGTAGAGTTTAGATTTTCGGGTGAGCCAGTCCTAGAGTGGAAGGGTAGCTCCGTTGTGCCTGTAGGTCATTTCATTTTCTATCTTAAGGCCAGAAAGATGATTTCTAAGGGTTTCATGTACAATCTAGTTAGGGTTAAGGATGCTACATTCGAAACCCCGACTATCCATCCAGTCCCTATAGTATGTGAGTACCCAGAAGTGTTTCCAAATGATTTACTGGGAATCCCTCCAGAGCGCGATATTCATTTTTGTGTTGACCTTCTTCCCGATACGCAACCTATATCTATTCCTCCTTACAAAATGGATCCCGCTGAGCTAAAGGAGTTGAAGGAGTAGTTGAAGGATCTTTTGGACAAGGGTTTCATAAGACCGAGAAAATCCCCGTGAGGTGCACCAGTTCTCTTTGTCCAGATCATATGTGCATTGATTATCGGCAATTGAACAAAGTTACCATAAAAAAAGGTATATTATTCCAAATATTGATGATTTGTTTGACCAGCTTCAGGGTGCTAAGTGCTTTTCGAAGATAAACCTCAGGTACGGATACCATCGGCACAGGGTTTAGGAGTGTGACATCCCGAAGACAGCCTTCAGGACTCGGTATGGTCACTATGAGTTTGTAGTAATGTATATTGCACTAATGAATGCTCCTGCAGCTTTTATAGATTTGATGAATAGGGTGTTCGAGCCATACTTGGATTTGTTCGTGATTGTATTCATAGATTATATTCTCATGTACTCTCGGAGCGAGGAGGAGCATGCCGCTCATTTGGTGGCAAGTGAGGGTGTGCAGGTGGACTCTCAAAAGATAGAAGCGGTGAAGAATAAGCCTAGACCAATGATTCCTTCGGATATCCTGAGTGTGTTGGGTTTAGTTGGTTACTATCGGATGTTTGTTGAGGGGTTTTCATCTATTACAACACCGTTGACCAAACTGACCCAAAAGAAAGTTAAATTCTAATGCTCGGAGGCTTGTGAGAGAGTTTCCAAGAGTTGAAGACTTGACTCACCTCAGCAACATTGTTAGCCCTACATGAGGGTACCGATGGGTTTGTGGTATATGTCGACACTTTGTGGATCGACCTTGGTTGTGTATTGATGTAGCACAGTAAGGTTATAACATATGCGTCCAGGAAACTGAAGGTCCATGAAAAGAATTACCTGACTCATGATCTTGAATTGGCGGCGATAGTATTTGCCTTGAAGATTTGGAGACACTATCTATACGAAGTCCATGTAGATGTGTTTACGGGCCAAAAGAGCCTATAGTATGTTTTCTCCCAAAAGGATTTGAATCTGTGCCAAAGAAGGTGGTCAGAGCTTTTAAAGGATTATGATATGAGCGTTCTCTATCATCCGGGAAAGACTAATGTGGTGGCATATGCTCTAAGCACGCTTTCCATGGAGAGTGTATCTCATGTAGAAGAGGAAAGGAAAGAGTTAGTAAAGGATGTGCATCGACTTGCACGACTAGGAGTTCGTCTGGTTGATTCGACAGATGGTGGTGTCATCGTTCAAAATGGATAAAAATCATCTTTGGTGACCGATGATAAGGCTAGAAAAGACGAGGATCTTATTTTGGTGAAGTTGAAGGAAGCGATTAAGAATCAGAAGGTTGAGGTTTTCTCCAAAGGGGAGATGGTGTGCTCCGATATCAGGGTCATTTATGTGTACCGGATGTTTGTGACTTGAGGTAGCGGATGTTGTATGAAGCTCATTATTCCAGATACTCTATACATCTAGGTGCCACAAAGATGTATCGTGGCCTATAGGAAGTCTATTGNGCAAAAATAGCATGTCCAAGTGATACTTGATAACGTATGAAGCTCATTATTCCAGATACTCTATACATCTAGGTGCCACAAAGATGTATCGTGGCCTATAGGAAGTCTATTGGTGGAATGGCATGAAGAATGACATACCGGAGTTTGTGGTTAAGTGTTCGAATTGTCAGAAGGTGAAGGTTGAGCACCAGATACCAGGAGGTTTACTTCAAGACATCAGTATTCCTACTTGGAAGTGGGAAGAGATCAATATGGACTTCATCACAGGGTTGCCTTGCACTCGTCGATAGTATGACTCCATTTAGGTGGTTGTGGATACGTTGACTAAGGCAGCTCACTTCTTACTGCTCAAAACTACCGATTCAGTGGAGGATTATGCTAAGTTATACATTCGAGAGTTAGTTAAGTTGCATCGAGTTACATTGTCCATCATATCAGATAGAGGTACTCAGTTTACCTCCTTGTTTTGGAGATTGTTTTAAAAGGGACTTGGTACTCAGGTCAAGCTTAGGACAACAATTCACCCGAAGACAAACGGTCAGGCTGAGCGGACCATTTAGACTCTTGAGAACATGTTGATCGCATGTGTTATTTTTTTAAGAATAGTTAGGATGACCATTTTATCACGCCCCAAAATTGGGGGAGGGTGCGACTACCTCCCGATACTTGATTGACCGGGAAGCCGACTATATAGCATCTGTAATTGTAACACTTAGGCATTCCAAGCCACCTGTCATAATCAACTAGAGTAAGTATCTGAACTCATAAGGTCTCAACTACCACAAATAAATAACTGAAATGTTGATAAGGCAATGAATATTCTAAACCAAACAACGGAAAGCCGACAAGGCCACAAACTAAATAATACTATACATACTAAGTCCACAAAGCCTGTAATGATTATACTGAACTGATGGTCGGAACAGGGCTCCGACCTACCTGTAACTATAACTCTAAACTCAAGCTGAAATAAATAAGCCCTAGCTCCAGGAAGAAAGGAGCATATCAACACATCAGCTGATCTCACGAACCACTACTGCAACTGGTAATCCCAGCCTCTACCTGCACATGCGGCACGAAAGCAGCTCCCCAGGTGAGGGATGTTAGTACGAATGATATGTACTGGTATGTAAAGCTGAAATTGTAAACATAAGATAATATGGGCCTCACCAACAGTCTCAACACAGGTCTATAGCACCAGCACC